>JZLH01S0092140.1:54583-64583 GCA_001188425.1 Eucidaris tribuloides | reverse complement strand
TCAATTCACTGTAAATGCACATTTCACAATGACATGAATCTGTAAAATTAAATAAATAAATAAGTCAGATTAGATGATGGGACTCCCGGGGCGGGGGGGGGGCAGTCAAATATAATGCTGTTCACACATGATCAGCTGACCAAATTATTTCCAGACACCCCCTAAAACAAGTTTTTCTCTACGTGTGCAAAATAACCCCCGTAAACAAGTTTTTCGCTGGGCTTCATTTACACATTTTGGCCCCCTAAAACAACGTTGTCGCCAGAAATGACCCCTAAACAAGTTTTGTCTACTTGCTAACAATAAGGCTTAAATAGACACAAAGCTTGGGGGAAAAACATACCCTAAACACGTTAGGCCAGTCTTTGCAAAAAAAATGCTTTGCAAAAGATACCCTAAATTACGTTTGACAGTCTTTCAAAACCACCCTTTTTTTGCGAATTCTCTGTTTTTGATCACCCTTAACGACTGCTGCACGCGCGCGCCCGCGGCGTAAAACTGAAAATAACACCCCTTTAAACGCGTTTTTTTTGGTCACGCATGTTACAGCAATAAATTGACTGGCCCCCCCCCCCCCCCCCGGGGCATGGATCAGTCAATTATTTCTTTTTGATGAAAGAAAAGGAATACAATTAAGATTTCCTTTTGCGACAGATATATTTGACTAGGTGCTCCTTTACACATCTCGGAGTTCGTTAATCGCTCGCATTATTAGTAGGCCGCTATTTTGTACAAGATGTGATTTTTACCATTCTGCATGCATTGCCTTTCGCTGCAAAGGATCATGTGATACACCATTACCAGCCAATATGCGCCGATGAGCTGACATGACTGGTAGAAGCGAACATTGCCTGTGTATACATTTTCGGCGCTGGAAAATTCCAAAACTTTCACACAAGCAGTGATCTGAAAGGTGAGTTTGTAACCTTTATGTTTGTATCTTGTCTTGTGTATCGTCAGTTTCACAGAAATAATGTATAAACTCACCCATAATCGTGCTGTCTTGAAACTTTGACGCTGACGTGCGCGTCAGTGCCAGTACAGCCGCTATTGCCGACCACAGTCGTCGCGCGAAGCGGCATGGCCATTGATTACTACAGGCGTGCTAACGTAATACGTATGTGACGCTTGCCTTGACATGTCGATGCGGATGGACATGCATGGACAATGTCCGAGGCTTGCGCTGACTGAGACGGTCTTTGCTCATCATGACATGATGACAGGACTGTGAATGCCTTGTGTGTCCAACACAGTGGCGTGTTCTTTATTCCACCAATATTATTGTAATTTGTATTGATGTCAGATTCGCACATTCAGACAGTACGAGTGCACGTCCAATATCGGAGATTATTTCCAATGTCGAAGATTATCTCCGATATCGGAGACTATTAATGGGGTCATCAAAACTTGGCACAAAGAAAATCTCCGATATCGGAGTATTTTTTTTTTCCAAGACCAATCCACTGAGGTCATGGACCTGGTGGTGTGAACAAGATCTGGATTTACAATTACATGATAATTGATAGAGCCTAATACAAGTTTATTAATTTATAACAATAATATTATTGATAATGTCTTATGACAACATTCATAAACTATTCTGGTAATCGATACCATCAGCAACTGTCTATCCATGATTGCTGCAAATGTAAACAATTGATCATAACTTGGTAAGAAGACGGTGAATTTTCAAAGTAGACGGTCATGTGTGGTAAAATCCCTTGAGGATTCTGAATATCACATTCCTAAGTTGCGATAACATGATCCCTGCTGCGCCAAGGTAAATAAACAAAAAATAGAGCAGTAAAAGTCTCCAATATTGTAGAGTCTCTCCGAAATTGGAGAGAATCTCCGATATTGGACGTGCGCCCGTACTGACATTTGCATGAAATAGAGCGGAGGTCGAGGAAAAGTATCGGTAATCCTGGGTTTTAGGGGGTTAAATTATTTCATGTTGCTAACTTCAGCGTGTGCGGTTTATTCTGTCAGTAGATACGTTGACGGAAAAAACCACACTCGCTGAAGTTAGCAACATGAAATAATTTAGTCCCCTAAAACCCAGGATTGCCAAAGTATCATGAGAGGTTGTATTTTCGGACGGGTTGAGTACCCGGACACCGCGCATTAGAACGACGCAAATACGCATCGGGGAATCATCGCACGAAGTTGCAAACAGAACCCGGGGACGCAGCATCTATTTTTCTTCACATAAATTTGGATTTTTCATGAAAATACTGAATTTGATCATTTGAAAATTACGTTTTTTTGTCAACACATCCAGAAAAATTGTGAAAATTAGGAGTCCGGATACTCAACTCCCCACCCTACCGAAAGCCGACAAGAGGTCAGAGTAAGGTGGACGTTTCACCATTTTGGCCACGGCCCATGATGACCCAATGTCAACACATTTTTAAAACGATTCGTTGGACGTCAAACTTAGATCTACACATTCATGGAAGCAGTAGAAAATGCACTACGAGACTGGAGTGGAGACTGCATGTGATAATTTTCCAGGCCAAGCCAGGCCAAAAAATGCATTTGTGAATGAATTTATGAAATAATTTCAACTTTAATGAATGAATCATGATTTCTTTACTTAGTTCATGAATGAAGATTGGTACAAAACAGTTTCATTTCTTTAATTAAAAAAATTCTAAAAAGTAATAGGTGCCGGCTGTTGGAGCCGTATTGCATGCCTCCATTAATAATTGAACATTTACCAAGAGGAAAATACAGACAGGTGTAGGGACAGTGATTTTCCGTTTCAAGAAAAGGCCTTTTCCGTTTCCAAAAATCTGGAATTCCGTTTCAACTTGTCTGAAAAATTGAAATTCCATTTTACCACAGACTTTGTATACATGAAAAAAAAATGACAATTCTGTTTTACATGAATCTTGAAACAAATATTTCTCGCTGTTTCTGTGTTTTTGTGTCAACTTTTTCTAATTTTTGTTCTGAGTTTCGTGTTTTTTCTTTTCAAAAAGTAAAAATTTGGAGAAAAAATAGGTTTTCCGGGATTTTTCGTTTGAAAACTCATTTTCTGTTCCAAGTTGTGATTTCCGGAAATTCCAGCCGTTTTTTGTTCTCGTGGAAAATCACTGTCCCTACAGGTGATTGCACTATTCCCCTTGCTTATATGGATGAATCTATGTAGAGGATCTCTATGATTTTGATGTAAGACGCATTCTCCATAGATCCCAACCCGAGATATCTCGTCTCCAACGGATTAGTACCTAATTATACTAACCATATTTAGATCTAAGTTACTACATATCTTGAATCACCACGGAAGTATTTTCTCTCGTTTTTACTGCAGGTGGGTGTTACGCATCCAGATTTATCAGCGGCACTGTGAAGTATAATTAATTTTATTATTGTCACAATTTTTCCAGTTTTTTATATCATGCCACTACCGAAACTTGGAAATTTCATTGGAGACTATTAAGAACAAATATCTCGACCTGGGATCTACATGTATGGAGAAAGTAGTAGTGAAATCAAATATTCAATGCGTTAAACCAGACCTCCACACTAAGTTATTTCTTTGCTTGCAGTTGGGGCAAGTAAATTAGTGCTTTCACATGTTAAGTTGTCCGAAAGATTAATTTGCTTGCCATAAAAAATATTGAAATTCATTATTTTTCACTATTACTGCAAAGACCTTTTTTTGGCATTGGAAGTTTGTTATTTTAATTGTGGGGTATGCTAAACTTGTAATTTATGAATTTAAACAATCATAGCCATCATTAGTCACACGTTTTGTTTTTTTTTGCATGTTTTCCTCATTTGATGATCAAGATTTTACCTGCCTGATTGGGTAAGTAAATTTTAAAATCTTTATTTTTTACTTGCCGATCATTAAATTTTACTTGCCAAGGGCAAGCGAGCAAGTGCTAGTGTTAAGCCTGGGTTAAACATTGTAGATTCTTCTTTTCATTTCCCAGATCATGACTAGCGGCAGGAATGGCTGACAGCGTAGCCGGAGAGGATGGTCCATCGAGGGTTGGGGCTGGGACGTCTAAAATTGCTGCAGTCAACGATGGTGCTACGACCTATGAGCAATCTAGAAACAACAATTTTCTTGCCAAGTCCAATAAAATGGACACTGTAGAAGGTATTCATGACTTTTTGAGTAATTCTTTAAGTGAATCCCTTGATTGAAGTAGGGCTGTATTATTCTGGTCATTTTGATATTACGATTAACTGGAACAACAACCAAAAATGGTTGGTCAGTTAACAGTTACCAAAGAAAAGTAAAAATTACTGTAAGTCATTATGAAGTTTCAATACGTGGGACTACACAATGTGTCAAAAAATGTGAGGGGCAAAATGCAGAAACATTGGATATTGGACGTTGGTAATAATCCCACTATTTGTTTGTAATATTAAATCTCAATGCGTTCTCAAGTACCTCTCGTTGTATTCACAATGTTTATTTTCTTGAATTTTGATGTTGTAATGATTTCCCTCTCTGCCTTTGCTGTTCTGTGGAAAATGACAAACTTGCCAGTTTGGCCAGTCATGATAGTGGTAGTGTGATCGTTAGTATGCTATGAAGGTCATGATCACCAAAAATGTTGGCTTTGATGGGCTACCATTTTCCATACAAGAAGAGCAAAGTAGGAGTCTCAGATCCAACAGGTTAACATGATCTAACATAGATACATGTACAATGTTCTGTTTTGTAGTAAATGGTGCTGATTTGAATGGTCTGGACAGCACAGTAGAGGAGGCAGATGCTAAAGAGAATGGTGATACAAGACACAGAAACGAGGAAGAAGGAGAGGAGGAAGAAGAGGAGGAGGTAGAGGAGTGGGAGGAGTGTAGCGAACTAGCTAGTGATGAAGGTATGGTACATACGACATTCTCTGTCATTTAAAGGACAATGGCATGATTGCGGATAGTCCTCAACTCGGGCTGAAACTATTCCAAAATCAAGTTTTTATGCAAGGATTCTGTTGTGAAAATCTTGTGGTCAAACATTGACTCATTTTAAAAGAATTACTGTCAATATCCCTTTTGGCAGGCAAATCTGTTGTGTAGCTTTCTATTGGATTTATTTCTATCGGGGCTCAAGAGAAATAAAATACTGTTGTGTTCATGCTTGATTCCCCTTAAGTAAACAAATTAAAGACAAATCTTTCCAGCTGGGAGATTTACTCCAGCTGATGTATATGTTTCAACTCATTTGCTTCTTCAGGCATTTTCAAGTTATCCAATCATGTCGTTAACCTTTAAAGAACAGTAGCATGATTGGGAGCACTTGAAAATGCCTCAAGAACCAAATGATTTGAGACATATACCAATGTGTACCCTTACTTTATTGTATATGTAGGCTGGAAGATTTGTTTTGAATTTGTTTACTTGAGGAGAAACGAGCATGAATATACCAGGACTGAATTAAAGTATATCATTGATAGAAATTAAATCCATACAAAGCTGTAGAGCTAATTTGCTTGTCATAGGGAATACTTGTTTAAAAAAGAGAGAATTTTCACAGCAGAAACCCTGAACAGTGTACCCTTTTCTAGAATAGTTTTATCCCAAAATGAGGGTTGCTTCCAATTATGCAATTTTTCTTAAAAACTTGCAAGATCAGAATTTGAATTTGGAAGTACTGGTAGATATGATGAGAGAGAGAGAAAGAGTGCCTGATTAGTATAGAAGAGAAAGCAATAAATTTGACAAGATTGAAAAATAACAGGGTAAAATTACATTACAATAATTGGTTTCATATCCACTCAAATAAAGGTTAATGAGACAGTGGAGTAATTTTGTGAATTTCCGAATGTCGTGCAAGGATCTGGTAAAATTAGTATGTGACACAAAGAATTGCACAGTAGCCAATAGTGGTTTATTTCAATTTCGAGATTATTTTCCGTTTTAAAAAAGCCATTTCATATTTTATGTTAAGTGAGATAGCTTCATACCTTCAGAAATAAGATTTATTTGATTTTATGCTCTATTTTGTTTAAGTATCAGCTTGGAGAGAGTGTCAAATTGTGGTATTTCTTTGGTTTGATAATCATGGTGCTGTACTTTGTCTTGATTTATTCTGTATATTTACCCCATCAAAGACACACACACACACCACACACACACACACACACACACACACACACACACACACACACACACACACACACACACACACACACACACAACAACACACACACACACACAAACAAACACACACAAACACACACACCACACGCACACACACACATCTGTTGTATTTATTATAGTGATGGTGAGGACTATAAATCATCTTAATTATTTTGACCCTGTCCTTTATGCTTTTGTAGAATATGTGACTGATGAAGATGGAGATGAAGAAGAAGGAGAAGAAGAGGAGGAAGAAGGAGAAGGTGAAGAAAGTGGAGAGGACGAAGCCGAAGAAGGTAGCATAACTATGAGATTATTCTCATTGATAAGGAAATGATGAAGTATAGAAGTAAGAATGGCACATGATATTGATGTCTCAATTTCACAAACAGAGTTTGTTTCACAGTAGTGAAAGATAGATTTAATGCAATTATGACACTATATTCAGATTAATGAATTTTGTACAAACATGAAATGGAACTATGGTAAGGGGTTGATACATGCAATGGTATGGTATAGTATTTTCTGTCAAATTAAAAAGAGCATAAATTACAAGTGATGTAAATACAAGTGTAAAATAGACGGCTGGATAACCCTACTCTGTGATAATTTTACGGAATAACTGCATTACAGAGGGGTCCAGTTGATTGTGTTGATATAATATGAGGCCTAACCCATTAGTAGTTTGAAAGTAAGAAGCAGAATTCTGATTAGAAATAATTGATGACACATTGTTGTGTGAGACAGCAAAATTTTGGTGACATTGGAATGCATTTTTACACGACAGAAGGATACAGTAAGCTAAGTGTTGATCTCCATCATGTTGAGTTATATTTTTCATTTTCTTTCAACAAGGTAATCTAAAATTCCACACATTGGTGACCAAAATATCTTCATGTTACCCTTTTAAGTGGATCTACAAGTCAAAACATGAACACTAAAATAAATAATAATAATAATAATAGTCCATTTCTTATATAGCGCATAATCACCGATTACCTCAGTCTCAATGCGCTTGGGTATTATTACCCTGGTCACTGGGATACAGTACTAACCTGCACACAGATGTGCACCATTTCCACTCCCTGGGGAGTATTCCTAGCTGAGCTGCCAGTGATAATACTGGCTTCTACCATTTGGAGACCTGGAATTGATTGTAATACTTTTGGCTTCTCTTTCGTTCCTTTTTTTTCTCAGGAGAGGAGGGTGAAGAAGTTGAAGTAGAAGAAATGGAAGAAGATGAAGAAATGGAAGAAGATGGAGAGGAAGATGAGCTGTCTGGGGATGAAGTGGAAGAGGACGAGGATGATGAAGAGGAGGTGGAGGAGGAGGAAGAAGAGGAGGGTGTCATCCATGCATCGGTGTCAAGTGGAGATGAGAGTGCTGAGAAATGTCCAATATGTCTGTGCACCTTTAATGAACAAGAGGTGGGGACCCCGGAGAGCTGTGATCACACCTTCTGTCTGGAATGTATCCAGGAATGGTCCAAGGTAGGATGTAGTAACATCATCATCATCATCATCATCATCATCATCATCATTGTTATTATCATCATCATCATGATCATCATCACCACCACCACCACCACCATTTATCATCATCCTTCATTGTCATCGTTGTCGTCGTCCTCATTATCTTTAACATCATCATCATCATCACCTTGTCATTATCATATCATCGTCATCATATCATCATCATGATCATCATCATGATCATGATGATGATGATCATCATCATATCATCATCATCATCATCATCATCATCATCATCATCATCATCATATCATCATCATCATTATCATTATCATCATGATCATGATTGTCATATCATTATCAGAAACAGTGTTGTATAGAACTGTGGGGGATAATGGGAGAGCACGGGTGATACCGGGATTTTCTCCCCTCCCCCTCAAAAAACAAAAAAGAAAGAAATAGACAAAAGAGAAAATAAAAAGATTTTAAAAAAATAAATGAATAGATATTATTAATATATACTAATAATAGCCAATCCAAAATTCAGGCAACCTCTTGCGAACATTTAAATAAATTTGAAAAAAGGGTGGACAATATCATATATTCCTTGTATAAAAGTAAATCAGTACTAGGAATGTACTGATACAAACTTGGGTGAGGCTTTTGAAAGGTTGTACATAGATTCCTACGATGGTTTTATTTGTGTGTGTGTGTGTGTGTCAGAACTCTCTTCTAGACACCATGATACATGTTAAATTACATTCATTCATGAGGAGATACTTAAAGTTTGGCTGAATTTTTTTCTATAATGTTTCAACTTTCACCTTTTTCTGTGCATAATTCAGAATGTGACAACATGCCCTGTCGACCGAAGTGTCTTCACCCTCATCCTGGTCAGACATTCGATTGACGGTGGGGTCGTCCGGCGGGTTGAGGTCAAAGCTCGTGAGATTGAAGAAGATGATGAGGACCCTACGTACTGCGAGGTATGCAACCAAAATATTATGGTCTGTATTTGCAAAGGGTGTATATGAGAAGGTGGCTACATATAAACTCTACACAACATGATGGTTTACGATACGATCTCGTTGCAAGTTGTTTTCAGTTGCTCTTGATGAAGATTGCACACTCCACTCGCGAATAGACCAGTTCACTAATATATTCAAATGTTATGCATGCCCTTTAAACAGAAGTTGTCCCTAACAACCTGAAGGCTTGCCTGAGGCTTGCCCACCATAGCAACAACTAATGTAGGCAGTTTGATTCCAAATATTGAAATGTATTTAATATAAACAGACTTATGGAATAGCTTGTCCCTAGGCCCCAAGGAAGAAACATCAAAATTAACTATACAATTTTGTAGATTACTCTGTTGACATTAGGGCCGAATTTCGTCACAATCCATGCAAGTAATCCTGTGATAGATTGATGAATGTCAAATATATCTAATCTATTTTTTGTGCAGGTGTGTGGAGAGAGTGATCGGGAGGATCGTCTCCTGCTCTGTGATGGGTGTGATGCAGGATATCACTGTGAGTGCCTCACCCCTCCACTGGAGACTGTCCCTGTGGAAGAATGGTATTGCCCAAATTGCATCAATAGAAATGATGGTGGTAAGTGTGCCCTCATTTCCCCTATCCCACTCCCACCCCAATCTGTACCCCGCAAAAAGAAAACACCAAAAATATCAAGAAATACAAAGATTTCACTTTTTGTTTATGAAACAAATAAGATTTTATTCTAAAGTGTATTTATAAATATGATTACACTTATCTCACTGAAAAATAAAAGACTTTATGTAGCAAACTAATTGCTGGTTCGCAATTATTTATATTATACCAATTTTTATGACTATTGCCAGCAGGGGACGGACGTAATACTGTAGACACCATGTATTTCATGTTTAGATGTTTTCATGATTTTGCTTCAAAACACAGGAAATTCATGAGAGTTTATTTCTGCAATTTTCTTGTGTTTTCATTTACTTTGTACAAGCATGTCAGGAAGTAAACAAATTTGTGGTTGTTCACTCGCAAATTTGTGAAATGAAATCACCACAAAGTATTCAGTGTGTACAAAACCATCTAAAATTACATTTGGATAAGAAACAACTATTCCATAAGTCTGTTTATATTAAATTACATTTCAATATTTGGAATCCAACTGCCTACATTAGTTGTTGCTATGGTGGGCAAGCCTCAGGCAAGCCTTCAGGTTTGTTAGGGCAACTTTTGTTTAAAGGCATGCATAACATTTGAATATATAGTAGTGAACTGGTCTATTCGCGAGTGGAGTGTGCAGTCCTCATCAAGAGCAACTGAAAACAACTTGCAACGAATCGTATCGTAAACATCATGTTGTGTAGTGTTTATATGTAGCCACCTCTCATATAACCCTTTGCAAATACAGACCATAAATTTTTG
>JZLH01S0092140.1:31498-43337 GCA_001188425.1 Eucidaris tribuloides | reverse complement strand
ATGATAGATTCTATGTGGTCATGTTATTTTCTATTGTTATTTTGTTCTTCACTCAAACAAAGAGTCAACATCTGAGAACTCGCTGAAAAGGAGACAAAGTTCTAGCTCTGATCGCAACGTCAACTCAGGTCAACCTAGCCCCACAAAGAATGTCAAACATCATGTGTCTTTCAACACCGCGGACAAGGAAGAATCAACGCGTAATAGCCGTCATAGTGAATCATATACTAACCTGGATTTGCAGGTCGATTTAAGTGAAAGAACTAAGACATCCGATGATCTTGAAATGCAGAAAGTTGCCTTTGAAAATACGAAAGAGGACAACATGGAATTAATGGAAATGGATATTGATGCAGACAGTGATGATGATACGTCTAATGAGCAATCAGAAATGCGAAATAAACATGTGGTTGAACAAAATTTGGAAACGCTGAGGACAATATGTAGTGAGAGCATTGCTGATGGATCAGGTGATGAGATGCTACCTGTGGATGAGGGTAGTCATAGCGATGGGGATGATGATGATGGTGTTGGTGATGGTAACCAAGGAGGAGAACAGGGAGAGGATGGAGGAGACGGGGAGGGATGTGAACAGAATGAAAGCAATGAAAACGATGGCAATCAGAATGAGTATAATTATAATAATGATGATGGTGATAATGCAGAAGACAATGATAACAATAATAATGGTGATGATAATGATGGGAATGAGGAGGAGGATGGTGAGGATGAAGTGGAAGAAGAACAAGAGGAAGAACAGGAGGAAGAGGAGGAGGTAGAACAAGAGGAGGAGGTAGAACAAGAGGAGGAGGTGGAACAAGGAGAAGAGGTTGAACAAGTAGAGGAGGTAGAACAAGAGGAAGAGGTTCAACAAGAGGAGGTTGAACAAGAGGAGGTAGAAGAAGAGGAAGAGGAGCATGAAACTGAAGTAAATACAGGAGAAGCAGAACAAGAAGTGGAAGAAGTGGAAGAGAATGAACCAGTGCATGACAAAGCAGAAGAGAATGAGAACATGGAGGAAGAAGATGGAGAGGAGGAGTGTGATGGTAGTGATCGCGAGGATCCTGCAGCGGTCCATGACGATGTTCACAATCAAAATGTGTCTGATCATGGTGAGGAGGAGGAGGAGGTGGAGGGTGAGGAGGAGGAGGTGGATGGTGAGGAGGAGGTGGAGGATGAGGAGGAGGCAAATGATGATGATGAACAGAATCAAACCGAAGTTGGCCTGATGAATTGGAATGTGAGGATGTCTCTGAGGAGGAGAATGCTCTGGAAATTGAAGGAGGGCCTGAGGAATCTACAAGACGTGATGACACGGTTGGCCATGGGTCTGAGACTTTTGTTGGGTCTCATTCTGATGCAGAGGATGGGATGATTATTGAGACGGGAGAGGGGCGTACCGTCGTCATCAAATTAGAGAAACAGCCACAGATTAAGCAAGAGAAGTCGGAGGAAGGTATTGCAGAGAGTTCTGGTGTTGATATAAAAGTGGAAAATGCCCCAGTGAAACATGGAGCATCATCTGAAGAAGAAGGCGAAGTGAAAACAGATGATGAAGCTAAGGGAGGCAAGAGAAATCGTGGAAAACGGAAGCGTAAGCCAAAAGCAAAGAGAAATCGTGATAAGCGTAACGTTGTAGTAGATCCGCGAAAGTCGATATCTCTCCATCCACAATTATCTGCCGCCGACTTAGCAAGACTACCAAAGCCCCACGGTGATGCACGTGGGCCAGAGACCTCGGGGAGACGGGAGGGTAGCCGTGATGGGTATGGGGATTTGAGACAGGTGATTCAAGTTAAGAGAGATACGCCTTACACAGCCGAGGACCTTCGTAGATATGAGGAATATTGGGATGAGTACAACAGGAGGAGGGATGAGAGACATGTAGAGCGTGTTGGGACTTGGGAACACTATGCAGCGTATGATCAGTACGCGTACTATGAAGCATGGAGAAGTATGAGTGGGGAATATGCCGCGGGTCGTCAGTGGGACTTGCGTGTGCAGAGGGAACGCTCCCCGATATATGATCGCAGGAAAAATGGGAGTGATGTCCATTCGTTTGATAGCAGGTCAGATGCACAGAGGCAAGTGAGGAAGGAACGGGAAAGAAAAGATGAAAGAAGTAGAGAAAAGGATGCAAGGAAATCCACCGAAAAGCGGCGAGATCATGATAGTGAATCTGCCAGAAGGGACTCTGTTTCAAAAAGAGAAGGAGATAAAAGTAAAGATAAAACTCGGTCTGACAAAGACAAAACTCGTAAGGGACATGTACATCAAAATTCTGCTCGCGATAAGAATGGTAGGGAAAGTGAACGTAGTCATGACAAGAACACAGAAAGCCGTGGTAAAGATAGAGAGCGAAGTGATAAAGAAAGAGAACATCGTGATAAGGACAGAGATCGCTCTCATAATAAGGATAGAGAACGTAGTCATAAAGAGAGTGATCGTAGTCGTAAAGATGGAGAACGAACTCGCGACAAAGCCAGAGATCGTAGCCGTGATAAGAGCAGAGAACGAAGTCGTGACAAAGATGGTGATCGAAACCGCAAGGACGGTGAGCATAATCGTACCAAGTACAGATCTCACAGCCGCGACCGGGATAGAAGTCGGAGACGTGAGAGGAGTAGGGAAAGTGATCGCTTGCCAAAGAAAGATAGCAAAAAAGACAAGTCTCGAGAGAGGGAACAGGAAAAAGAGAAGGTGAAAGAAAAGACTAAAGTAGAGATTAGATTGAAAGAAAGAGAAAAGAGTAGTGCGAAGTCAAAAGAGAAAGATAAACTCAAAGAAAACTCCAAAAGTGATAAAACTGAGCCAGTTGATAAAATTGTACCTAAAATTGCTGTGAAACCAGATAAAGGTAAAGTGACAATTGACTCTGATGGTGTTCGGAAGGTTGAGCTTGGTGAAGCCACCAAAAGCACAAGAGACAAAGAAAGTTCAGGAGAAGCCAGTGACCGGTAAAGGTGAGAAAGTGAAGGGAAAGAAAGCCAAGAAAGATAAATCGGGATTGGAAGGTGGGAAGGGTGAAAAGAAAGTCAAGAAGGGGAAAGCTTAGCAAAGGAGAGAAAAAGCTGACAAAGGGAAAGAAAAAGAAAGTGACAGCGAAACGGCCACTGTCGTTTGATGTGGAAGAGATTGCTGCGACCACGAAGAAAGTCAAGAAAGATGCCAAGGCAGTTCCACCGAAGGAAGTCCCTACGATTGATATCCTGAAACCGCCTAGTCCACTCAAGTTTGATGACGGTGATGAGGACATGGTACCAGCGCCTTCCACGGCGTGTAGTTCAACACGAAGCCCTGATCTGTACAAGGATATAATCACTAGTGATAGAGACCTGTCCAGGACGGTTAGTGTTTCACCAAAGCAACTTCCTGAATCCACAAGACCAGCTAAATTGCCCGCAGATGTGGCTGTGGCCGATAGCAGTCATCTGGATAACGACATGTACGATCCCTTCGAACCGACTGCCTCGCCACCTCCTCAGATCGCGTCCCCGTCACCGATAAGCTCCGAGTCCTCGTTCAGGCGTAGCCACGATGCCACCTCATCTCACGAAATCGTCCACAAGCGTGCGACCACGCCCCCAATGGAGAAGCCCCCCGATCCCACGTCCACCACTGACGTCTCCAGTTCAGACATGTCGACGCTACCCTCTTCTCAACCGGTGATGAACAACGAAGACCGTTTGCTGCTGGCGTCTCAAGCCAGCCAGCAGATCACCAAAATCCTGAACCAGCTGGCTTCCGTACCCGTCATCAAAACTGCAGATGCCCTGGATATCTCTGACTGTTCCCCGCAGTCTCCTCCGAGCGCGGTGGACATGTCCAAGCGTCTGGACGATTCCAGTATCTCGGTGAGCTCCCTGGGGTCGGAGAAGAGCTTCCCGGTGGAAGGGATGACCGGTCTTGAGGAGGAGAATCTGGATGAGGTGAAGGAAGAGGAGGATATCGAGATGTCTGCTGTGGATCTCTACAACAAGAACAGCAGGGATAGGGTAGGTACACTCTAATATTCTTCCTTTCCCTCTGTCATCCTATTCTGTGTACCAATAAAAAAAAGGGAAATACATGTTTTAAAGGCCCACTTTCAAACCAGAATTGAATAGAATGCATTGCACTCCCGTTATGACGAACACGGTAATAACAAAATTTCTTTTACAAAGAAGTAAAATTCAGGTCCCCAAATTATTATATGTATGTGTATATACTTTAACTGTTCGGCTATAACAAAATTTCGATACAACAAAAGAAAACTGCCGGTCCTGAGGACTTTGTTATAGCGGGAGTTGCCTGTAGTAATTCCTTTTCGTTTGTTACAAAAACAGGATCACCAATATCTTTCACGATGCCGTGTCGGAGATGCCAACTATTCCTTTTTTGCAGTAATTAGTACATTTTACGAGTTGCAAATGTGATTTTGAGCCAATTGCCTGAACACACTTTTTTCTTTGTGATCACTTTGTGTATACTTCCATTGATAACAAGAAATGAAAATACCCTTTTTTTTCCAGACGAAAAATACCTCTTTCATTTGTATGAGGTTGGCATCTCTGCCATGTAAACAGTTACGTGGTGTCATGAGAAACAACATTTATTTCTGTTTTGCAGTCTACACAATGGCACTGCAGCATGGGAAGGTCAGAAAACTTTTCTTTACTTTCATAATTTATATCATAATTACGATATTTGGCACTTTCCTTACCTTTGGGTTGTGCGACATTATTAGGGTATCATGGTGATGGGTCACATAAAGTCTCAATTTTCAGATTTATGTGAAACATCTGTTTCCTTGTTACTCCACAGTACTTGAAGAAACTGTATCATCAGGAGAGAGTTGTGGAGGAAGTCAAGCTGGCCATCAAGCCTTTCTATCAGAGACGAGAAGTCAACAAGGATGACTACAAGGAGATCCTCAGGAAATCAGTCAATCAGGTATGATATTGCCTTCCTGCAATATGGCCACTAATGACATGCGTAGTCAGTTAACATAGTGGCCATATCAGTCAATCATGTGTGACATTGCCTTCCTACAATATGGCCGCTAATAACATGCGTAGTCAGTTACCATAGCGGCCATATCAGTCAATCAGGTACAACGTAGCTAATAACATGCATAGTCAGTTATCGTAGCGGCCATTTTTACAAGGAGGTGACTAATTATCAGTGTCATGCATGTTTGTTTTTAATTGTCTATAGACGTCTTTTACCTTTGTCATGTTTTCCTGTAGATTCCATACCTGCTGTTAAAATCTACGCCCAACATATATTTCCTAGATCACATTACCCCTTTTACTGTCTACCTATTACCAATTATCTCCTCCCCCTAAAAAAGAATGACAACAAATAGTAAATAGATAACAAATAAATATATAAATGGTTAATATAAATAGATTAATAGATGATAAAAAATTAATAATTAATTGAATTAATTAAATAAGTACATATAAACATGAATGCATAAATACATATGTAAATAAATAATAGATAAAAAAATAAGTATGCAGCTTTTCTTTATAGTAAGGTATGATTCATCCTGGTAAATTCCAAATAACAAAGAATGAATACAACATTTCATCTGGACTTATGATTTAATTCCAAACACAGTTTCACTGATGAAGCATCCAAGAACGTACATGAAACCATTTTCAGAATTAATCATTAATCAGGATGAAATGTTTTATTCATTCATTGTTATATTCTTTACCGTCTTTGATACGATCATTTTTATCTTTTTTTGGCGGTCCCCTCAGATATGTCACAGCAAGAGCGGTGAAATCAACCCAGTCAAGATCCGCCGTCTCATCGAGGGCTACGTGAAGAAATGCAACTACAAGAAGAAGGGTGGAAACAGTGGAACCGGCGACACCCACCCACACGGCCATAAGACATCAGGTAAACCAGCCACCACTTCAGGTGGCAAGCCAATGTTCCGGCCATCTGGTAAATCCTCCGGCAAACCCAACAGTAAATCGGCCAGTAAATCTTCGAGCAAGCCGGCGAGCGCGTCTGCACTTATCGAGAAGAGCCGGAGTCTAGGGCTGTCATAGCAATCCAAACATTAGGCTCCAAAATTCTGGATTTTGTACTCCATTTAGCCATTTTTTTTTGCCCAAGTTATCCAGCAAACCGAACTGTAAATTGACAGTCCATTTTTGAGCCAACTAATTAGCATGTCAGCCATTATTGTTTAGATTTGAGGCTTGTTCTAAATTTTAGGCTCTTATAATGCCCCAAACATTTTTTTAACTCTCTGAATAATCTCTCATACAAAACTCACCAATTGTAATTTTCTGCCTTCATTTTAGACTACTCTTTGAATCTACCTTTGTAGTATTGTTAGTGTGTCATAAATATAGAAAGTTTAATAAATTCTTTTTAAGTAGAGTTGAAGTATACATCCTGTAGTACCCAAGACATTGTTTATTGATCCAATTTTTTTCCCATCTCCAATTTGACATACTCATTTAGTAAATGTCCTCAAAAGTTTGTGTATGTACAGTAAACTACATGCCGCAAATGTTGACATTGACTCTAAACTGACTTTGCTGCTTATTTGAAATTTCTAATAGGAAATGAAAGTTTGGTGATGTGTAGTGTTTGTACATTTATGAATTTGCTTAGTAAATGTACAATATTTATTGTCTAAACTATCAGGACATTCTTCGTGTCATAGGATGATTAAGGTTAAATCATTTTGTTGACTTCTATTCTGTTGGTTTGTATTATCTTTAGAGTATTATAGAAATCACAACATTGGATACAAAAATTGTTGCTCTGAAAATGCCTTATTTGTTTATTTTGTAGCTGAGTTTGCCATTTGGATCACAGATTTTTGATCTTGCTTCAGGTCTTTTAATCATGATAATATATGAGTGTGGTATTAGATTTCTTCAACTAGGGATAGTGTTATATCTGGGAGTTTTTTAGCGTACAGCCAAATGTTTATCAAAGAAATTTCCCAAAGTCTGGTACATTGTCAACCTGTTTATAATTACCTTCTGCACATGAAATCATTAGCTGGTCTTCGGAGAGGCATTATTCATTACTAATTTGACGGGGAAAACCCTCTGAACCAATGGTCTTGTAGACCGGGGGTCCGATGGAACAATTTTCCATTTATGGTAAGGGTCTGATAAACTGAGGGTCCTAAAGACCAATCTTCCAAAAGGATCTGCAGAGCTGCCAACTAATATGTTTTAACCATATTTGGTATGTTTTTTCATCATCAAAACCAACAAAATATGTGTTTTTTTATTTGATAGGCATGCTTAATATGTTTAATTTACCCATTTTTCTACCAAAATATGTTTGTTGCCTTCAAAATATGATTTTTGCTATTAATCAGTATGCTTTTTGGTCAGCAGAGGTTGGCAGCTCTGGATCTGGTATACCAATTTTCAAAAAGGTCTGATAAACCAATAACGTTAAGGGTCCGATAGACTGATTATGGATAAGGATCCAAGAGACCACTTATCTACTGCAGAGACTCCAACGCTAAACACCTCTTAAGCGGGAGATTCTCCCGCCGAGACCCTCTAGCAAAAGGGAGACTCTGACTCAATGTGTGCATAACCCACATCACCGTGCAAAGCACGAAATTCCAGAGGCAATTTTTAGGGTTTAGAAGCTCTCTGGTGCTATCTTAGACTTATTTTTTAACATATGACAACACTAAATATGGTCAAATCCACTGATTCAGATTTATTTCTTTTCAAAAATGTGGTTGGGTAGGAGAAAAAAGGAGAAACACAGCTAGGGCGGGAGAAATTAAAATTCAAGCGGGAGGCCGGGAGATTTTGTAAAAATGGACTCAAAACGGGAGATCTCCCGCCGAAAACGGGAGAGTTGGAGTCTGTGCTACTGCCCCTTTTGATGATCAGTCTATTGGGCCCATTTCATGATCGTTCTATTGGACTCTTACCTTTAAAGGGAGAAGGCGCCGGCAACTAACAGGCATAAGTTAAGAATAAAAATGACATTGGGAGTATTGTGAGAATTATGGTACATGGTGACAAAAACAGCCTAAATAAGGGGTACTGTGTGATACTCATCCTCATCAAGGCCCTATAAATTAGTTAATTTGTGTTTATTTTACGTCTTTGTAAGGTTTATCTTAAGACAAAACTTGCAGAAACAGCTATAGGGGGAGGAGCTTATCAATTCAAACAGTGCATACATTACCACGGTGTGGCTAACACACGTCGCGTGGCATGCATCGGTCACGCATGGCCAGCTCAGACCTGTGCAAGTGCAATGTGATTGGTTGGCAAGAACTCAAATATTTTCTTATTTATGCCTGTTAGTTGCTGGCGCCTTCTCCCTTTAATCAGTCTATCGGACGGACCCTTTTTGAAAATCGGTCTACTGGACCCTTTTCAGGAATTGGTCTATCAAACCTCAGTCTATTGAACTGTGACCAGTTTGACTATGTTTTTTGGAAATGTGCTATTTCATAAATGTTCAGTTACGGTCCAATTAGGTAAATGTGTCACAAGCCTTTAATAGTGTACTGCTGTAATTTGTAAAGAATTGTATAAGAAACATTGGAGCCTTTGATTTTAAATTTGACAGCAACTCTTGCATATTTTTATGTTTATCATTTAAAGTAACTAGGACATTTTTGACTTGTAAATAGTGTAAAATTTGGCAAAAGGCTCGCAAGAAGCATAGCTGCAGGTGTAAATGTTATGCACGTATTGCAATATGTGAATGACAAAAGAGTGAGAGTAACTTAATGTAGCTTTATTTATTTACAGGTAATATATGCCAACCTGTTTTATTTATTAATGATCAATTGTATTTAATGAATGTTGTGTACGGTGCGAAAGTAACTTCTACAAAGCAGAATTCTTGGTGGCATGCATAGCATTTTTAGCATACTTCACATTCTTGCAATTAGTAATGGTTCATTGCTTAACAGCTCTTGTAGAAGTGTAGAACTACCAGTACCCTCATGCACTGTAAAATGTCTAAAACTGAACTTTAAGAAAGTAGCTAAGATTGTAAGAATAACTTTTTAAAAATAGAAAATGTGTGATTTCCTGAGGATTGAAACAGGTTAAACCATTGTAGGATAGAGACAAATGAATATGCATGATATGATAAATGTCTTTGTAAATACTTCAAAATACATGTCATTTGTAATGCTATTAAATGAAATAGCTCTAATGGTATCTTCTTTTGAACAATTGTTCAAAATTTGATGGAATGATACGTTAGATTCATATTTAGAGTATAATTATCCGTATAATCAAACACACAAAAAAATGATGATGTAAATGAGACTGGTGTCTTTTATAGTAGGATAATATAAACTCTGTGGTTTGTTATCAACCTTATGTACCCATCTTCAGCAAAAATGGTAGAACTGGTCTTCAGATTATAGGTCACATATATGTCTATCATTTATGAATTTGATTTGTGCATTCAATTCAATATTCATGTCAACATAATAGTCTAAACCAGTAGGGTAGTATAAACTATGTGATTTGTTATCAATGATGTGTACCCATCTTAAATAAAAAAAATGATAGAACTGATTTCTTGTCACATTTATCATTTATAAATCTGATATATGCGTTTGACTCACAATTCATGTTAGCATGATAGTTATTGCATTTTAAATTGCTCGTATATTTTTTTAAATTAAATTGATGATTAATTATGTAGATGGCTTCCTTTTTGTCAAAGTAGGGCAGATTTGTGATCATGATATGATGTGATGTAATATTCATATTCTTCACTCAAATCTGTACATGAGAAAAAATGAACAGTAACAAAAGAAAGACTGTCTGTGAACATGCACACCTGCCAACTGTCCCTATTTTCCGGGGACAGTCCCTATTTTTGGCCAAAGAAAAAGCACCTTTTACCCATTTTTTGAATTGTGTCCTTATTTTGGAAATACTTGTGTGTAGTAATGTATAGGATATTGAAGAATGTCCCTATTTTTCAATTTTTTAACCCCATTTTGTCCCAATTTTTTAGGTTTCAGGGTTGGCAGGTATGGAATATGTATCATGGCATTATACTTGTTATATCCTGCATAGAAATTGGAGAATGAATTTGAATGGAATTTTATATGAAGTAAGTTTGTGTAGTCAGTGGTTGCACCAGGGCAAAATCTTAGGGGGCCACTGGAACTTCACAGCCGAGTGATATCTTTTCACGGGCAAACAGCAAAGTGACACCCCCCCCCCAAAAAAAAGCTCCGTTACACTGAAGAAAAAAAATTACAGCCAAGTCTTTGTCATTCATGGCCAAAGTGTGATGCAAAGAAGTAAAAAAAAAAAAAAACCTTCTCAGGTCCACCTGAAAAATGTTTTAAAGCCAAATCGTATCCATTCACGGTCAAGTAGCTAAAATCTTGAACATAAAAAACATTAAAAATTCCCTGATTTTCATTAATTTCAAATAATAGGGACAGTCGCCCCGTGCCCCCCTGTTGCCCCGCCTGTGTGGGCAGATCATAGTCTTAGTCCAAGTCATAGATCAACAAGTCTGAACAAGTCTTTCCGAGATGCAGAAATTACAAACGTTGTCAAAGGATTAAATAACGTGTGCATTTACAGAGCATGAATAGATGTAATATTATAATCTTACAGTGTCATTTTGGTGTACTATTCCTTATAGCACGGTGTAGTGAAAAAAAATCTAAGTTTGTTCTTGGTTAATTGTAATGTTTATCTCTGACATATTGAATGTGCCATTCTATGGGTAGATGACATGTCAACATTAGAAATTATGGACATTAGACTAGCATAAAAACTTAAAAATCATGAAGTAGTTACTATGTTTTACCGAAGTTATTTTTTTGAATGCAATTCTGCCGTACAATGATAAAACAAAGGAACTCTGTGGTGATAAAGATTTTGACAGACTTCATTGTTATGCATTGCTAGCCTGAGTGATGCGTGGGAGATAGATGTGTATGGGGACTACATTATATCAAAAACTTTTATTGGACATTTGCTAGAATCATGTGTCACTCCGCTGTGGGTTCAAGTATTCAGCAGTACACGTTTTGTTGCAAAATCTCTATTTACAACTCGATAGTATTAGACTTATTTTTCTGCAAATCCTGCTGCGTGCTGTCACTCGAATTTTCTACTGCTGCTGTATAATACTACTTAGTATTAACTTGATTCATCTAATTTGTATTTGGGCTAGCGATTTGTTCAACTTTAGAGAACAAGAAATAATTTCAACAAATCATTTCAAATTTTAACTTCACTGTGCAGTTACTGTATGAGATGAACTGTGGGACTGTATTTTGTCTGCATATGTATGTGTATGAATAATTAATTGTAAATTTGTTGTTAACGTTTTGAAATAGAAACATGAAGAAATGGCAATGAATTGAAATGTGTTTTTGTGTACTAAAATTTGAAGTGTATTGTGTCATAGTAGATTCTGTTTTGTTATACATGTATTCAATCAAATGTCATAAACCTTGTTGACTATTTGAAATCATAATTACATGTACTACTGAAATGGATATACATGTATCAACTGCCCCAAGGTGAACACATTACTGTCTTTATTTATAGTACAAGTACACACAGACAGATGGACAGGAACACACACACACACACACAAACAACATACACACACACACACACCACTCACACACCACACACACACACCACACACCCACCCCACACACACACACACACACACACACACACACACACACACACACACACACACACACACACACACACACACACACACACACACACACACACACACACACACACACACACACACACACACACACACACACACACACACACACACACACGACTACGACGTTACGTACGTACGTACGTACGACGTA
>JZLH01S0092140.1:17134-30360 GCA_001188425.1 Eucidaris tribuloides | reverse complement strand
TGTGTGTGTGTGTGTGTGTGTGTGTGTGTGTGTGTGCGTGTGTGTGTGTGTGTGTGTGTGTGTGTGTGTGTGTGTGTGTGTGTGTGTGTGTGTGTGTGTGTGTGTGTGTGTATGTATGTTTGTGTGTGTGTTGGGGGTTAGGGATAGAACAGATGACTAAGCTATTCAATATAATTATCGTAACAAGGTCCCATATTACGCAATTTGCAAACACATATAAAAAAAGGCATATATCAAACGCTGTATTTTAAGTTTCAGGTTTGCGTAACATTTATTTTCCATACATATACTCATTATACATGTTACACGAAATTACATCAAGCAACATATGTGTTCAGACGTAACGCCCTAATAAACAAAAAATAACAATATATTGCAAAATAAAGGCATCGTGTAACAGTGATTCCAGTTTTCAAAAAAGGAGCTACATATGATTCTTCATGCTACAAGTGTCTCCATTAGGTGTAAAAATGAAGCCCTGAAAGAAAATGCAGTTCAAGACGATTATTATGGGCTATAAAAATGTTAAAATCATTAAATGAGCAACCATTCCAGTTTTTCCTGTAAGACTGCTGCGTTGCAGAATTTTCATCATGCAGCTGAAAATAATGTGCCAATTTTTTTACCTGTACATATTTTACAAAAGACAGCATAACAGTCTGAAGTTTTGTGTTTTCGTGTGTTTGTCCATTCAATTACTGTCTAGCAAGTTTGACATTTTTTTTTCAATGGGGCTTCTACAACGTTATACATGTGAAGTGTCTTTAACAGTTCGCATAGCAATATATAAACCAAAGACATTTGCAAGAAGATAACATAATATCAGGTGAGTTTTAATACATACATTTTAACAATATTGTTCGTCGGTACATGAGTAAAAATGTGTCCGAGAACAGCTTTGCAGAGGTTACAAACATTAAAAACGTAAGATTTAATTTGGGAGTATGAAGGAAGAATGAAATAGAACAAAACAGCCTGCAGTCAAGCATTGTTTTGATAAGCGATGAAAAAGTCTGAAAAAAGTACATTTACATATTTTTAAGCATTGTATGGGAATTCTGCACAGCTGTATCGGAGTAATAAAAGACATCTTTCATTTCAAATAAACACCTCAGCTATTTCGTCAAGGAAAAAGAACACGGAAAGGTGTTCGATTAAATTGAAAAAAAAAAGGTGGAAGCTTATTCCACAACATGGGTACAGCAAAATGAGCATTATACGTTCAAGTACGGTACTGTTTGTATGTTTGTTTTGGGATGTGACATAGTGAAAATGACCTCCTGTCATTCAGAGTTTACTTTAAATTTACATCTGCATTAGAAACCAGTATAAGTCACAATTACATCCAAGCGTAACTTAAAAGTTCAATGCTGAGGCGCAATTCAAACGCAGAAAGTATAAGCAACTAAATCAGTCTTAAATGGGAATAACAAAATTGGAAACAGTCCTCATTTTCTGAAAGATTTTTGTTTTTACAATCAAATGCACTTTTCAAGATACTGTGAAAATGTTGTGGTCAAAAGATGACCCGTTTGCATTTGCCATCAGTATTCGCTGTGACAAACGAATTTGTTGTTCATAGTTGTATGGCCTCAATTTCTGTCACGGTCATAATTTAATTAGTTTTGGTATATCAAAGCTTGTTTCTCTTCAAGTGAACAGATTCAAAGGACAAGACCTTCCAATAACAATTGGTGTTGTATACATTGGTGTATGCTTCAACTTATTTTGTTATTGAAGTATTTTCAAGTGTTTCCAAGTGTTTCCAATGATGTCATTTCCCCTTGAAATACATATTCATATTCATAATTGAACATTGACATGTTATAACAAATAAAAGACGAATTCATATGACGATATATTCAAATATATATTCGATTATATATTCAATACACACAATTTTGTATGCAATTACCAAGAATATTTACTTATGTTGCGGGAATTAATGTTACTTTTAATAATAAATGCTGTAATATAATATTATATGGTAGTTTATTACTCATAAAAAAAAGAAAATTGTTTTACACTAGTGACAGTAACAATAACAGTATGTATGGCAATAGCAGTACCACTTCGATGATAAAATGATAAAATAGCGACACCAACAATATTTACAATATTTATCAAATTGAAAAAGTTATGTACAATAGACTAAATATGAAAATACAAGTGTAAAATATTCAGTGAATGAACACAAAAATTATGTTTTATCAATGGAATGGTTATAATTTGATGAATAGTACAACGAAAAAAAAGAACAAGTGAAATACTTCTTTACTTTAACATTTAAACAAGAACCAAACAGAGACTGCAACAATTACAAAAAGTAACAACAAAGACAAATTAAGATACAATCCGAAAAAATGGAAATAACATATGCCACATATATTTTTCCTTTTAGCCGTCATAAGATATTACAGTGCTCCCTGGTGACCAGTAACAATCAGAATGTGTAATCTACAAACTCTCATCAGACGATATGCAAAGAAACGAACATGAATTCTATTTGGAAATTTCCCTTGCATCATAATTGTCGTCAATATAAGCTATACAGTACCAAGTAATTACATTTCTTTTCCTTTCAATTATCATAAACGTAGAAAACGCTAATAAATGTTAATAATGATAAACAATAATGTCTTTTTTTTGGTATGATTTAACTATTCAACTAAACTACCATCAACTTTTTAACCGAAGTTATGACTCAAACTATACAACGGCACAAACATACATTGCATGTGTTCTGTCGTGGTAATACATTGAGCAGAAATCCTGCCTTAAAACAATAAAACGCACTTTTACATATATCTTACACTGATGGCTGAACCTTTGACGGTCATAAGCTTCGGTTCCGACACCAAAGATTGATATAAAGTCCAAATATACATGGCAAAGGTTATACTTAAACATTATACTACTACTTAAATAAAATATACTTATACAGCACAAACAGCATGGCGTTACAGGACATGCACACATATCATAAGAAGACAAACGCGATAAAATAAGCATTTACTGATGAATATAGGCCTAGTAAAGTGTATATAAAATTCAAGTTCTTTCAATTCAATCCATTGTTTATACAATTTAGTTGTTTACATGCATAATAAATTTCAATGCTTTAACAAATGCAATAATATACCATGAAATGCACATGGCAGCGATGTATTTAACATCGATAATACACTATTATATCATCCGCAATATCATGAGTGATGTTGATATATATAAATCAATCATTTTAGTGCATTTTTTGCAAAGTGTGGAATATGAGTGAGTAGGAATTTTCATTATGATAACGCAGATCAAAAGGTGGTAGTAGCAGCAACATTAATATCATTACTATTTTTCATCGGTTTACTGTATGAAGTGTTCATATAGCGAAAGGCAGGAAAACGTAAACACATCTATATAACATTATCCAAATTCACATCAACAGTACTGATAGTCATCATTTATATAACTTTGTCATACATACGGTACTATCGAGTATCACTATATTTACATTTCATGTCAATGCTTATGGATAAGTTTACCATACAAGTATTGTTCGCGGCATTACGGAAACAAAAAATAAAATTCTGATGATATTGGGTATAGTCAGGTTTATAGGCATTGCTGAATTACAAGTGTTTTGAAATAATATTGATAATAATGAAAATATGAAAAAATTAATTTAACCTATATTCGTCACAAAAGATTCCCACGATGGGATTCTTATAACTTTTTCCGTATTATGTATATGGTTCAACAGAAGTTGATTTATGGGTCCTTTCTTAGAAAGGACCCATAAATCAACTTTTATTTTCGATATCAATACTCATGTCTGCCATTAATATCAAACAAAACATAGACCAAGTTTGAGATGGAAAACCACCCCGGGCAAAATTGTTGTCAATTAGTTTTAAGTAATTTTACGTCTATAGGCTGTCATAATTTGGTGCTAAGATTTGTGTATTCTCGTGAATGGTTCCTACATTGAGAATAGCATACGTTTAAGTTCATATGCTGATGAATATATTTCGGGCCCAAACATGCAGAACACACATTCCATAAAGTGACAAAACTTTCTCGAACTCTGGACAATCATCATGGAATTGCCAAACATTTTCCGCTCGTCTAGGTCACACTTATTTCCAAAGTGATTTTATTTATTTTTTTTTCAATATTATATACGTAGTTCTGTCATATTATGCAACATTGTGTAACATTTGAATCAATTGTAAAGCGCTCAGATCAATTAATTTGCTTAAGCGGTGTTAAAATAATTAACTCATATTGTATTGTATTGTGCATTACACATAATTTACCTTACGAATAAAACAAATAATCCTAAATGATGGACACTCGAGTGCATTCCCAAATCATTTGATGTCACTTTTCACCTTACATTCTATGTGTTTGTGTATATCTACAGAAAAAGAATCTGATTTGAAATGAGTGACAGATTTCTAAAACTATATAACGAAATATGGTTCTTGACTTCCAAAACCAGTAATGTGACAATGTGACAATAACTGAATACCGTTTGAAAATCTAACCATTGATATTTCACGATATTTCAAGAGACCAAAATTTTATTTTAAAATGACATAAAATTTTGCACATGATTTTTCTCGAAGACCAATACTTCACTATCCTAGGCGATATACAAAAAACATAAAACTTCAGATACAGCACAAAGATTTAGAATCAAGATGAATGACATTGTTAACTGGGTGATACTTCAATGATATTTTGTTCGTTGCATATTTTATGGTCGATACTGTAGCAAGGAAATATAATTAACTAATTTGTAATGTGTAAGTAGGAATATTTTAAAATGAATATTTTAATATCTTACAATTAGTCGATTATTAGTTGATTATCTTGAGTGCTATGCTTTTAAAGCGAAGTCATGGCAATGTCCCTTTGTTGTCTCAATCCCATAAATGGCCACACTTTTCCAAACGGCCTCTCAGCAATATAAATTGTTCAATTTATGTGGCACTTTTACGTCCGCTTGATCAATAATACCGTGAAAAGACGGCTATTACTCTTCGTGGGCGTACCCAGATTTTTTTTTCAAAAAAAAAAAAAATGTCTTCACGTCCAATGGGAAGCTGTTCCACGGTCCAAAACGAACCGACAAGCTAAAAAAAACATACATAAAATAGTCACAGGGCCCTACGGCTACCACTTTTTTTTTTATTCTAAAGGGTATGTTTTCAGGGAGGAGGGGGGGGGTGTTTGAGCACCCAAAACACCCCTCCCGGTTCACTATACCGCATCGTTTGCTCAAGATATCAGATCTTTAATAAAACTTGAACCAGTGTTTCCAGGATAGGTTTCCTTTGTTGGCCAATTAATTACCCTCGTTGTTGGCAAAAGGATTATACCTTTCTTGTTTTACCTTTTCCATGATTTCTGCCCGCTTTCTGACATTCTGAAGTGCCGTCACTCTCTCCTTCCAACACAGATTGGCTTCATTTTTTTCTGAATCAATCAACAAGTCGATATACTCCACGGTGCTGAGAGGGTTTGGCTTCAGTGCAAGCTCTTCCAGTCGCTTGATACTGCGATGAGATTCTGTGATCAACGCAAATACAGCATCTTGAACATTGCGAAATTCATCATAGTGTTTCTTGATGACTTGCTCGACTACTAGCTTCTTACCGGTTGCATCCTCATGTCGCTGTTTGAGGTCATCATAAGTTCGCTTCTCCTTCACCGTGTAGTACTCAAACCTGCATTTCTGGTTAAAGTGAACACTCCACACGCATTTACCTGGACATGCAATGCAATTACCTTGCGCATCCATGGCAGGACAGTTTCTCACGTCCTCATCGTAACATGGGAAATGGCACGTGTAATGACATTTCGAGCAATTTGTTATGTATTCACCATGTAATGGGATCATTTTGCTATATGGAACCTCAACCTCGTATTCAAAAGATTGATTTGCCTCTATTTCTATTTCGTGTTGCTTAAGGATTTGCCGCTGTTTTTGTAACTCTTCCAGTTTACACATCCCAACCTGAATTTGAGGATGCAAGCTTTCAACGTTATTTTCCAAACACTCAAGCTCATTCAGAACTTCTTTGGTGAGGATTAAGCTTCTTGTGTTGAGTTTATCGAGAGTCTGGAAAAAATTCTGCCAGCTCTTGGTATTCATCTTCCAGAACATCTCATCAAAATCATTACTATGAGAATAGTAAACATCCTCTTCATCATAGTCTGATCCTGCAAATGGTGTTAAAGTTCTGGCAAACAGTGCCGAATTGTTAAATTTTAACTTGGTGTTGTTGCATGGAATACCCGCTACTTTACCTGCGGCCAGAACCGGCGGTCTATGTCCGTCAGAAAACGTGAATAACAGTAAGATGTTGGGTGATATGTCCTTACCGAATATGGAGAGAATGGAATCAAAGACGTACCGCTGAGTGGGAGTGAGGCGTGCCTGTGATGCTTGGGCAACAAAACAAATGGCGTCAATGTGATCCACATGATTATAATCGGAATGAGAGAAAAAGTCTCGTATTTGGTCGATGATGGCTTTATCACGTTCGACGCCCCTGGTATCTCCGAATCCTGGTGTATCAATGATTGTCAGCGTGTAGTCAATGCTATGATGTTTGTTTCCTTTGACAGTGTATGATGTTATGATTTCGATTTGCCTGTGTATTGGTGACTTCGTTTCCTTCTCAGCGACAATCTTGAACTGATATCCATCCTTCCAACCCACTCGGAGGATGTAGTTGATCATTCCGTCAATCAGGGTACTTTTGCCAACCCCAGTTGCACCAACAAGCATTATCACTTTGTGCTTGCGTACAGTACCAGTGCTAGACTCTGCATCGAAGGTGTAGCTACTGTACGTTCCTCCCGAAACAACAGTGTCTTGCGTCAATGGAATCTCGAAGATGGTTGGTTCGCCTTTGGACTCACAACCTTGCCTTAGGATTTTAGCACGTCTGGTAATGCCTTCGATATACTTAGCATGATTTGAAACAATGCTAATTTCGACTTGGTCACTTTCCACACTTTTCCCCTTCCCGCATACAGCAGTTACAGAGACTAAATAGGTTGCATCTGTTTGCAGACCGTCAATTGCATGGAAACAGTTCGGATCAACGGTGTTTGTGACTGCGCGATGTCTGAGGGTGTTACTAGCTTGATTTCCAAGACGTCTGTACTTGATCATATAATGGTCTATCGTTACACCCTCACCCACCACAGCTGGCTGATCCCATGCGATGGTTAGACTTGATTCGGATGCTCTCTGTTTCCTGACATTTGTTGGAGCACTAGCAGGAAGTGTTGTGAATGGTTCACTGATATCACTGAAGTTACTTGATTCAGTTCCACAAACAGCAGCGACCTGGAACTCGTAGCGAGTGCCGGGCTGTAGGTGTTTGACGGTTATGCTGTTCACACTGGTACCTGTACATACTTCTACCCAATTGGGTGAGCCATCCGGTTGTCTATACTTGACCATGTAATGTTCTATCGTTACACCCTCACCCATCGCGGCCGGCTGATCCCATGTGATAGTTAGACTTGATTCAGATGCCCCACACTTCCTCACATTTGTTGGAGCACTGGCAGGAAGTGTTGTACATGGCCCACTGATATCACTGAAGTTACTTGACCCAACTCCACAAACAGCAGCGACCTTGAACTCATAGTAAGTGAAAGGTTGTAAATTTATGATAGTTACCATTCTTTCATTGGTATCTGTACGTACTTCCATCCAATCGGAAAAACTTGAAAAAGACCCAGGCTTTGCTCCTCGTAATTCAACTCGATAGTACTTCACCTCGTCTATGCCACATTTTGGAGGTTGCCATTCAAGACTGACTTCATTGTGAGACTTGCGTGATACAGATGGTTTGCCTGGAGCTCCTGGTGGTTCAAAATCCTCTGTCATGAGCTTTCCATCCTCATACAAACAGACTGAGCAACTCGTTGCATGTTTGCAATCATGGAAACCTGTCACTGCAAACGCAGTACTGGCGTCAATGTTAGCCCGATGAAATTCTGCAAAATTTCTTGCACGACACCTGTTAATTTGTGATGATGATTCATCAAACCATGACCTAGGTGTAGGATTTGAGTGACAATCTGACGATTTGAGGAATCGCGACAAGACTTCGAGATACTCCTCACGGCCAGCAAGAGGAAAAGAAAAACAAACGACATGATCCAGCGAAAGATCTAGCACCAGTTCATCCAAATCTGAAGGAGATTTGAGAACCCTAATCCCATCAAAGTGTTTCATGTAAGCCTTGACGACGTTCATCTCCTTCTCTTTGTGTGCGATCCAGTCACTGACCTGACGTAAACTGAATGGCGACTGCTCCGACTCACGAAGAATGTCTGCTAATGTTTGTTCTTCATCCCCACCGCCTCGGATAGTAGGTAATACAGCGGCTAGTTTCTGCTGGAACCACAATTTGTATTCGTTTAGACATTTTTTTAAGGAGCTTAGTTTATCTGAAAACTGGGGGAAATCTGTGCAGATATCGCAATTGATCATGTCGTTACATTTTACCTGCAACTTGTCAAGTCCCTCTAGAATATCCTGTGATTGGCTGATCAAGTTGACACTGATCTGTCGCACCATTTTGGCGGATTTCTGATCTACCTTATCTAAAGGAAAGAGCCAAATTCTCATTGGTACTGCGTTTTCCCCGTTACTTCCAAGCATTGAAGGGAGTTCTTTATAAACAGAGACCGCTTCTTCATAATTTGTCGGATTGTTCTCCAGAGAGAAATCACCGTGAAACTTGCACCGTATCTTTTCATCTTTCTGAATGTCACTCTCCTTAAGTGACCCGGTACCATCGAATTCCACGGATATTAGCTTTTTCACCATGCCTTGCAAGTGTCCTTGTACATCTTTGACACTCTCTTCGTTTGTACAGTCTTTGTCGAAAACAAAAAATGCCTGGGCTCCGTAGAGAACACCCGTGACAACATGAGTTGCAATACCCCGCTCAAAAATATTGGGATGTTGAACATTGTGACTTCCGAGATGTTTCATTGTCAATTGTTCAAATCGTGTCGTCGTTATGTAATGAAGTGTCAATCGAGATTGATGTTTGGAGGATTTTCTGTCATCCAGGAACTTAGCAGAACCTTGCACGTCTACCAGTCCTCCGAGGAAACTGGCTTTCAATGATGCGTCAACTTTAAGAGCATATGCTTTGTCATCTATCCCGTCTGACGCAATGATGTCGAATTGCGTTCCAGCCTGGGGCCGAACGTCTCGATCATTTTGCAGAATATCGGGATCCCAGAGGGTTAACCCAGGAATCAGATTGTCACTTCGACAATCATAAAGCGAGCCCAGTTGCATCGGTCGTCCAAGGGTTGGCAGCTCTACCACTCCTAGTTGTGCCATGATAGGGGTACTTTTCCTACGTGGTCTAGGAGTTAAATAAATATAAAAACGTATATCGTAGTTCGTTTTAGTACCTTCGTTAGACAAAACATTAGCTTACTCTATACCCTATCAATACAAAACTAAGGGTCTTGGATTGATATGAACTTCTGAATTTGAAATATGGTTTCAAGAGTCGGTTAATTTCCAAAGAAATGAAAAAAAAACCCGATTGTAATTAGCAACTTAAATAAGGTTCCTCCGGCAAATGTTGCCGCGTTGTGCCCCCACCTCCCCCTCTCACCAAAAGGAAGAAATGTGGGGAAGACAAAATAACATGTATGGGCGAAGACTTGTCACTAAACTATATGAATCCATTTTTCATTTTAAGTTTTCGTTAACCTCTTCGCTCGCGAACAGATTATTTTAGTTTTAGTTTATACTGTTGAAGCCTTCTGAGGGGCGAAAGGCAAAAGAGTCGTGTCAATATCAAAATGTGAACAAATATTGAATATATTGAATATATCAAAAATTATATATTTGTCTTATTTAAACACAAATGGACTACTGTTGCAAAATCTGGGGGTCGAGATTTAACGATGACTCAAATAAGATAGCAAAAGTACAGAAACAGGCAGCAAGGTTACTTTTAAATGAAGCTTATATTACACGTTCCAAAGACCTATTTCTTCGCTTACATTGGCTTCCGTTCTGTTATGGAGTAAAGTATTTTAGACTTATTTTTATTTACAAGTGTTTACATGACCAATCCGCTGCTAATTTTCAAAATGTTTTTAAATGCGTTTCAATGTCCCATTCATTTAATACTAGATTTTCGTCAACCAATGCTATTGTTTTACCAAAGTGCAATATTGAATATTTCAAACATTCTTTACAGTATTCAAGTTCATATCTTTGGAATTCCTTACCAACTGAAATGAAAACATCCGTCACACTCAATCATTTCAGACTTGTTTTAAAGAAATATTTATTAAATAATTATGAAAATGAATAATGCATATATGTTTTTAAGAAATCTTATCAATTATGAATAGAAATAAAACATACCTGTAATCAAAACATAAATTTAATCATTATATTTGTCAATTTTAACCTGTAACTATATCGAAATAGTATTTTATTACATCTGATTTATGTGTTTGTTGTATCGTAGTATATTTCGTACATTACTTTGCTGCTGTGCCTTTGCATGATCAGATTGTTATACAGTGGTCATGATAAAAAGCGAACCGAGATTGATGAAGACTATTTCAATATCTTAAAACAAGATATGAAAAATAAGTTGTACATGGTTGGAAGCATATTTCTCCTCTTTCATTTGATTACCGGTCATCAGAGATTCACATTCACGCCATGGCTAAGTGCCAAAGACAATAAGAAGGAACAGTATAAAATCATTTGCACGCACCAAATATTATTGAAATGTCAATATTATCATCATTGAATGGTATTCTGAGTATTTCTCATCAGTGAAGAGGGCGCCATTGAAAGTCTGATTTTTATCTTCTTTCCTACTTCGATACCTACATTGTGAAAAAACTTAGCGTTTGGCATCAGTGATGAAAAAGAACAAATATTGAAATGATGCTTTGCTTTCCAGAAATCGTTACGCAAACTGCATTGCATGTAACAGTTTTGCTGGAATTGGCAGCCAGCAGAAAGCAATTAAATTACCATTGCGAACAGGATTCGGAGCTTTATTGTTTGTGGTCCGGAGCAAGATATTTAGTGAAGTCAGCCGTGCGTGATCCTTATTGTTCTGTCGCCTCTGCGTTCTTAGAAAGTTTTATTCACTTTAAAAATCACGCTAAAACAGGCATGTTTTATTTTACTTGTTCTCCGTGCATACATAACGTTTATTTTTACGTCCTGAAGATGTCATATAAACAGAGCAAAATTACATTGAATTTCTTATCGTGCATGTTCTCTTAATTTTTCAAAACAAATTTAGATTGTTTGTTACCATGAAAATGGACTCAAAAGAGGAATATGCGCGTGCAAGAGTGCAATATTATGGTGTATGCCACGCCAATATGCTCCATCTCGTTTGTCAGGTTCTCATATATGACCACTTATAACTCGGACGATAAGAAGTAAGTGTCATACAAAAATCGCATTAAAGAAGAGGTAACAGATGCTTTAGAATCATACCTAATTTGACTCTGAGGAACTATTCATTATGATAGATTATTTTTGCTCGATGAAATCCGGTTTCCTTTTTTCTGGACACACTGGTTATCTCTAGATGTTGTGTATTCGTTATCATATTGTTATGTTCTTTAAGTGGATTTTATGCCAGGTCCCCATGGGAGATCAGAACCGAATCTGAATGGGCTACCTGGTAAAATATTTTGAATAAATAAAGTTACACGGGACTGCTAGCGACAGGGGAAGTTGCAACTGAAAAAGGAAGTGCGGGAGATCTGGAAACATGGCTCGAGAACAAGTCTTATCTCACTCCAAACGGAAAAGATGGAGTCTCTACTCACCACACCAAATGAAGTCGATGTTTAGATGTTAACTCGATTCTAATAGTATAGGATTTAACCCTTTTGGTTCCAAAGTCACCACAGCACAAGCATGTAGTGTATTGAGTAGTTTCCCCCGAGATTCCACATCTGCATGGCTGATAGGTTTACTGGCAACTACAAGAAGAACAGATCGAATTCAAAAGAGCTTAATGCCAAAGTGTTTCTGGCAAATTAAAGGGAAACTGAGTGCCTTTTCCCCAATTACAAGCCTTATAATTAAAATAGATATAATATTATAGAGAGCAACACTTTTAGATTACGATTGTTCCACCCTAGCTTGCTGAGAAGATACATACTGACTCTATTTTCGAAAAGAAAATCCCCCCAAAATACGAAATGCGGACTACCATGCCTTAAAAGCTGAAAAATCCAAGATGGCCACCATTTTGCTTAAAAGGTACACTTTTAGCTATACATTAACATTTTTCTTCTTATAGCCTGATTCTCAAGTCGAATCCTATGTTCTGTGGATCAGTGAACACGCTCTCAGGGGCGTAACAGGGGGCTGTTATAAGGGGGTGCAGAGTCAAAAAAAAAATTCTCGATAACTAAGTCCAAAATGTGCGCCATTATAAAGGCTGCACCGTGATGAATAGCTTCCTTTCTTTTTTCCGATGGTTTGATGGATTTTTTCGCGCTGAAATCCGGGGGGGGGGGGCAGTCTGCCCCCTGCCCTCGGTCGTTATGTCAATATACACTATTATTTCTTAAGATTAAAATGATCCAAATGAATAAAAAAAATTAATAAATTTTGGATGATTTCATTAACATTTTACTTCTCCGAGTTCTGTACTGAATAGCGACTGCCTGGCATCCATGAATGCCTCTCTGTCAACCATAATTTTGCCGCTTGTCTCTAATTGTTCCTCTCGTTTGCATATGAATCTCTACCAAATTTGAATTAATGTGGAAAACATCAAAGAGGTCCACCGACGGCCTAAAGTTTGGATTGTAATTATTCTACCGGTACAGCATGTAACTGTTAACATGGAATGTTAAGTGAGGAACTACGTGTGAGCATGACAGACATGAAATCTTACAGTGTGAAAGAAAACGTGCCGGAGAACAATTATCTAGTGTGAAGTTTATCCAGAAATCATGCGATATAAACCACTATTTTTTTTAAATCAAACTGGTTAAAAGGGGTTAAAACAGCTATTTGTCATGTCTTTCAACCACTAGAATTTGACTCTATTTGTCGTATTATCTGTGAAAAGTTGGGTGACTATTATTCCTTGATATGTTTTCAATAAAAACAAAAACCTACAGGTTTTTGTCTATCATTACTTGTTGTCTAGCTCACAGCAAAA
>JZLH01S0092135.1:11480-25090 GCA_001188425.1 Eucidaris tribuloides | reverse complement strand
TTCTTCTTTTCCTTCTTGTTCTTGTTCTTTTGTTTTACTATATTAGGTTTTTATTCAGAAAAACAGAAATAGTTAGAAAGTCCTATGTTCTACAAGTAGTATGAAGAATGTCATATTGTGAGATTGCTAGAGGGAGTGGGGTATGGGTGAGAACACTAACATTGATATAAGACTTGTTACTGTACAAATCAGCGAACAAAAATTGGCAAGGGGAATGCAGATCAGTGATCGAAGCAAACAGAGAGTTTATTGTAAAAAGTAGAGATAATATCTACTTAATTTCAGAAAAATTTGATTACAGCTATTAAACTTTTCTGAAATTTGTGTAATTACATCACTTACACCAGATGAACCTGGTTTATTGTAGGTTCAAGTCAATTAACCAAATGTGGAATTTTAACAAGTACAAACAGGTTAAGGTCCATGTATACATGTGCATCTCATTAAAAAAATAATAATTTACATAGTCTTTTTTGTGGAAGTTTTCTGATAACAGAGGATTGAAGAAATCCTTGTGTCTGGATGCAGTGGATTTTGTTTGAATCCAGTTTAGAAATTAGTTGTATTTGACCTTTGGTATTTTTTATACTGTCTGATATGCTGTACAATGCTCAATGTAGCTGTTATTGAGCAGTGTACGTTTTGTTTTTTGTTTGTGTACTTTTTAAATTTTGTTAGCCAACTTGTTTGTAAAACCATATTAACACTTTGGGTGCTAACAGGGCACCAGCTTACCCAGGCATAACCTCAATGGGGACGTGACAGCCCACCAGTTCGCGGAGTAAATCATCATTTCAATATGTCGTAACTTTTAATGTGCCAAGGAAAGTGCAGTTCTTTGGACATTGTATGGATTTTGTGGTCCATAAATTTTGCAACTTTGGTATGTTAAGAGTAAATTCCAAATTAAAGCGGCACTGAATTGACCACAAATAACATTCTTCGTGAAATGAAGAAACACGGAACCTACTAAATGTCCAACAATGACCTGTGTTGGTGACATGTAGATTTTTTGAGTAAATCATACTTTTTGGAAGGTTCTGGTTACAAATAGAAAAAAAAAATCATGTTTCTGGCTAACACACAAGGGGAGCATTTCATGAAGAGTTTTATCGGTGATTTTCACTGACAACTGTTATAAGCTACTAAAATCCTTGCATCTGATTGGCTGAGAGCAAATTTGTCAGTGAAAATCACTGACAACAGTCTTCATGAAATGGTCCCCTTGATTTTCATGCCGCAAACAAAGTTTTAACTCTTTGTGCGCGGGACCCTGAATCCCGTGCGTGCGGAGTTAATTTCAAAGAGCGCTCAGTATCGGGAAAGGAAATAACTAACTGACTTCAACTAGCAATAACTTTGCACAACAACGTTTTTAGGAAAAATGTCTTACAGCAAAGTTGAAGTACATTTTACAGACCTTCTTAATGCATAAAGGGTGTTTGGAAATATACATCTGAATTTTGTAAAGTAATGGCCAATTGTAACCAACATACATGTAGTTCTAACTTTCCTGCTTGAAAATATACAACTCCATTCAAATAATACAAGAGGGTAAACCACAAGTTATACATAAAAACCTGACTTGTTACAAGCTCATGAAAGAGATGAGTCACCAAATGAGAAGTGAATGAAGAGATTATCAGTGAATAGTGCGTCTTATTGTAATTGACCTTTCCGGGACTTTTCAAAGTTAACTTGTGTCTAATCCTTTGTCCTATTGTATCACGAAACCTTGATTGTATTTATCGATTTTTCTGGTTCCTCAAGAATCTAACATACCGTATTTGCCGGTGTATAAACCGCACTTATTTGCCGTCGGGAAGTAGAAAAAAGGGGGTGCGGTTAATACACCGGTACAAGCAAATGTCCGTTTAAATTCCCAACATAATTTGCTGTAATTATCGTAGTTTTAACATGGCAATGGCTTCTCTTAATCATTCTTGCCATTAAAAGTAATAAAACGAAGTAGTTTGTTTGCTCACAGTCCTTACAAAATTAAGCTTAATGCCGCATGCGCCCGTATTCGTTTCTTGCCCTGTTGACTGAATGCCGTGAATATTTAGTCCGTTATTTTGTCAAAACGATAGGTCTGGGGGTTCGTTTCTGGGCCGTCAGACTATGAATGCCGCGAATATTTAGTCCGTATTTTTGGTCAAAACGATTGGTCGGCGGGGTTCGTTTCTTATCCCTTAGGACACAATATTTGTGTTCCGTATTTTTGCCGTCAAAACGATGGTCGGGCGTTCGTTTTTATCTGTATAGAAATGGATGCGAGAATATTTAGTTCGTATTTGGTCAAAACGATGGTCGGGCGTTCGTTTCTTATCCGTTTTAGAATGGATTGCGAGAAATATTTTAGTTCGTATTTTGGGTCAACACGGATTGGTGATGGGGGTTCGTTTTTTACCCGTCAGACATGTGAATCGCGAATATTTAGCTTCCGTATTTTGGTCAAAACGTGGTCGGGGTTCGTTTCTTATCGTTTTAGACATGAATGCGCGATATTTAGTTCTGTATTTTGGTCAAAACGAATGGTCGGCGGTTCAGTTTCTTACCCTTAGACATTGAATTGCGGCGATATTTAGTTACGTATTATTGGTCAAAACGATGGTCGGGGGTTCGTTTCTTACCGTTAGACTGATAATGCCGCGATATTTAGTTCCGTATTTTTTGCGTTAAAACGATGGTCGAGGGTTCGTTTCTTACCGTCAGACAATGAACGCCGCCGATATTTAGTTCCGTATTTTTGGCTCAAAGGAGTGGTCGGGGGTTCGTTTCTTACCCGTTTAGAAATGAATGCTCAGCGAACATTTTAGTTTCCGTATTTTGCGTCAAACGATGTGTCGGGGGGTTCGTTTTCTACCCGTCCAGAACATTGATTTGCTCGCTGAATTTTAGTTCTGTATAATGGTCAAAACGATCGTCATTTTTCGTTATTTTTATCAGGCATGAATGGTCTGACGGGTAAGAGAAAACGAACACCCGACATTCGTTTTGACCCAGAAATACGGAACTAATACGAATGCGGGTTCATGTCTGACGGGTGAAGAAACGAACCCACCGACCATCGTTTTGACCAAATACGCGAACTAATATTCGCGCGGCATCCATGTTCTAAGGGGCTAAGAAACTGAACCGCCGACCATCGTTTTTTGACCAAATACTCAGAACTTAATATTCGCGGCTTCAATGATCTTACGGGCCAAGAAACGAACCCCCGACCATCGTTTTGACCATGAAAAAGACGGAATTAATATTCGCGGCATTTCATTGTCTAACGGGTAATGAACGGAACCCCCGACATCGTTTTGACCAAAATACGCTTAACTAAATATTTCGCGGCATCCATTTTCTAAGGATAAGAACGACACCCCGACATACGTTTTTGACCAAAATACGCGGCAACTTGATATTCGCGGCATTCATGTTCTACACGGGGTAAGAAAACGAACCCCGACCATCGATTTTGACCAAAAATACGAGAACTAAATATTCGCGGCATTTATGTCTAACGGGTAAGAACACGAAGATACCCCGACCATCGTTTTGACCAAAATACGCGAACTACAATATTTCGCCGCATTTATGTCTAACGGGTTAAGGAACGAACCACCGACCAGTCGTTCCTTGGACCAACCAACTACGGGAACTACAATGGATGCAGCCATCAGTCTAACATGGCAAGACACGAAACTCGTCACCATCGTTTTTGGCACAAAATACAGAACTAAATATCTCGCCGGCATTCATGGTCTACGTTGTAAGAAACGTAATCCCGACCATCGTTTTGACCAAAAATACGTGATAGACTAAATACATGCGGGATTTTCATTGTCTGACGGTGTGAAAGAAACGGAACCCCCCGACCATCGTTTTTGCCAAAATGGACGAACTCAATACATTGCGCCGGGGCCATTTATGTCTAACGGGCCAATGAACGACCCCGACCATCGTTTTGACCAAAATACGGAATACTAAATATTCGCCCGGATTCGATGTCTATACGGGCTAGGAAACTGAACCCCGCCATCGTTTTGACCAAATACGAAACTAGGATATTCGCGGCATTTCATTGTCTAACGGGTAAGAAACGAAAACCCCTGACCAATCGTTTTGGACCAGAAATACGGAACTAATACATGCTGGTATTCCATGTCCGACGGGTAAAACGGAACCCTCGACGATCCGTTTTCAACATCATACGGAACAAATATTAACGCTTACTTATGTTGATATTGCGACCCCACCATTTCAAAAAGAAGATCCCGCTCGTTACTTTTTTTTTTTTTATTTTGGCGAGGTCGAAAGTCGGGGTTGCGGTTAATACACGGGTGCGGTTTATACACCGGCAAATACGGTAATACCCCTGTACTTGAGGAATGTAAACAATACAAAGAGATCACTGCTAGTATCGGGAAAATCAGTGTAATTCGGGTGAATACAATCATTTCTACGTTTGAGCGTGAAATGCGAATCCCGCACGCTGCAGGGAGTGCATGGATGCGAATAACGCATGTAAAGAGTTTAAAAAAAAAACCCAACTGGACGTAAGGTCCAAATGAACGTTATGAGGTTAGGTGATCTTTTGCCCTGCACCACAGAGCGATGTATTGGTATGGCATATCTATGGATGCATTACCAATAAAGCAGTCTCACAACTCTATACAAACAGTATAGCCGCCTGCTGGATGTGTCATGCCTTAATAACATTTCATTGGTTCTGTACGCTATCATTCTATATGATGCCAAATGCGTATTGCATTCAGCAGAGTGCCACCTTCACGTACATGCTTGGCAGTAGACGCACAATCATTCTGCGGGTTTTTGCCACTGATAATTGAATGGATTGCATTGCACAAGTGAATGAATTCATATTTGTGGACATACAGACCATTTGAAAATACAAATGAATGAATGCACTATGATTTTGCTTTCTATTCAAGCAAGTGGGAATATCACCATATCACTACCAACACCAAGTGTGGTGGATTTACTGACAAAAAGACCCCTTTGTTTGTAGTGATGTTGCTGTAAAAAAATCTCTAAAAAGGTTGTGCTTTTGGGGTGGACTTGCTGCCTCGTGCTTTTGTTTTTGATTAAGCTGTGGTTAAGGCATGACAAGGGAGTGTTGCATAGAAGAATTGCTTAGGTATTCATCATGAACTTTGAATGATTAAGTTGTGTAAAAGTTGTGGTTTTCTAGCCTGATAAAATAGGGATTATACATGTATTCTTATGCCCATGTTTTTTGTTCTGCAATGAAAGTAACTTCACATCTTCTCTAGATTACCCCGAGCGAGAAATTTAATTCAATTTCAATTTCATTGTATTGTTTTGCAACTTTTTTCACAATATATACATAGCAACATAAATCACATTTTTCAAGATATAAAAAAAAATAATAATATTCAATTCTCTAAAACTATTTACAGGTGATATGAAATATACATTGATTAATTATTTTACTATATACAGTGAACAGTATGGAAGTATGAAAAAAATAATAATTTCTTGATGGATTAGAGTTATATTCCTTATTAAAGATATTGACAAATGACAAATAATTGTAGATCAGGGACAATTTTTTTTTCTGGGGGTGGGGTGGGGGTAAGTGGGTGGTCTTAAATTTTGGTATGGAGTCAGCTCTCTGGGTTAAGGGGATTTTTTTTCTATTTATGGGGAAGGAGATGTGGCAATCGTTCTATATTCTTACTATTCAGTTTAACAGTTTTTTTTCTGTAAGACAGCGAGGGTACTTTTGGCACAGAATCCCCCATTCTGGAGTATTTTCATTATTATAATCATAATTGTTAAAAAAATTATTATTATTATTATACATGTAATTATTATTATTATCATTCTTCTTCTTCTTCTTATTTATTTATTGTTATTGTTTTCATTTCACTTGTATGGTAATGTGGTGGGCCTTTATTGTTTATGTAAATCAAAAAGACGTAGTTTTTTTTTTGGGGGGGGGACTCCATGTCAGCATAATTAGGAAAAGTTTGTTTATATTAGATTTAATTAATAGTCTCATGCCCCAACTATACAGTATTGTGTGTATAGATCTGCCACTGAATTGAAAGAGTTGAGTCAATATTCTGTCACCCAACACAAAACAAGACCATCGATTGACCCACATTGAATAGAAATATAATACACCTGTGCGAAATGACTGACCGCATTAAAAATGCATGCCTCAAAATTGGCTGAAAACAGAAAAAGAAAACAGGGTTTCTTGACACGTATTTTACCATCATTGATTAAAATCAGCCGCTCAGGAAAGTGATGTAAACGGTTGATCGTTAGTTGTAGTAGTCTGAATACCAGTCTCCACCTCTGTGAAGCGGCCATCTGGACGATAGTGCATTGGGGCTTTTAACTTGTCTATTTTTTTTCAGCCTGAATTTCAGGAAGACTCAAGTAAATCCACTATGTCGCCATACTACCACCGAAGTCTGTGGGATTCTAATTATTGAGGCCTTTCTTACCACACTAAGAAATTACTGATGATGTAAACAGTGTAACAATCTAATTACCCCGACAATCAATACCACACCACACAGGCCTTTTGATGACAACCATATATTCGTTCGTCCAACACTAACTTTGGTCTTGTCCGGTTCAGTGCGCACCACTTGTTTGCCTGGTAAGCTTGTCGACCAAAATTTTTCGAGTTGGCCAGCGAGGCCAGAAAGGCTATTTGACTTGGGGCTGGCTAATTGCATTACGTAATTTTCGAACGGTAGCAGATAAGAACTCGTAAATCTTCTGAGAGGAGGGTGTTTTCCCTTGATTTTCTTCTGAATTGGGATATGATCGTTTCCTGCCAGACGTAAATGGAGTAGAAAAATTTGTTTTACTGGTCCATTCAATACGTCTGGCAGCCAGACTAGTTAGTTACCAAAGGATCACGTGGTATTGACCCAGCTGTCATTATCGTTGTCATTGATCAGGATCGTTGCGTCAGCGTTCATTTATTTATTTTTTTATACTGTTTTGATTACTCTCTCTCTTTCTCGTTAGATATGGCATGTATTGTAGTATGAGGTCAGTTTCAAGTAGGTGTCACCTTTGGGGTGATGGTCAATATTTAACATCATGTATGCAATTGAAAAACAAAATATAAGCATGATAAGTATTTTGAATCCCAGCTTTCAAACAGCCCATCATTCATTTATTTTTTTTAGAACAATGACAGGTAGAATTTGATTTAGCATGCAAGACACTTGCGACAGTGCAACAGGGTGTAAGTGCTTACATTTTATTCCTAGTTGTGATTAGAGTTGCTATAATATGATATTTACATTAGGCCTAAAAAAAGAAAAAACGATTTTGCCCTCAAGTGGGAAAGTTTGAAAACTGGGTCGGTTGTTCGATTTGTATTTTTTTGAAATTCAGTTTTTTTTATGACAGCAAAACCCAGAGGTAACCAATACACATGTACATAATGTACTGTGCAAGTACATATAGGACGAAACTGAGTGAGAGTTGAGTTTCCCGATATTTTTTATGGGTCTGTCAAATGGGCAAAAGTGCATATAAAGTGCTTGTTTAAGCCATTGAATAGGAATTTTGGTAGATTGTTTGCTGAAATCTGACATTTTCTCCTGAAAATGGCGAGTTTCTTTATTTTGGGTCTGCAGAAAAAAAATTGTGACCCTGTTTTTTTGCATTTGATGGTCGGTCGCTTGAGGGCAACGTAACAATATTTTTTTAGGCTTTATGAAGCCCAAACTATCAGGACAATATTATGAGGTGATCCGACATTTGTTAGGGTTAGGGTTGCCATTGGTTTTCCAGTTCAGAATAGTTTTAGGGTTAATGTTTGGGTTAGGGTTAGGGTTAGAGTTGAGGTCAGGGTTAGGGCATGACATAATCGTAGGAGCAATTGTCACCGGAGCAAATGTCAGACGTTCTGTTATGAGCCATGTTTGTCTAGAATAATTAAGGCAGGAAAACTGGTATTTCTCACAGTAATGCACTCCTTTTACAAATCCATTTTGTTAAAACATTCTAAGCACATCAATGAATAAAGTAGACCAGTCTATACCACCAAAATGACTGTCTTTTCATTCAAACTATTAACCCATTGAAGACAGTTGACAAAATATGGTATACCATTTATTTTGAACTTCTGAAGAAGTCAGTAGAGAACATGTATTATAGCAAAATTAAACCATTTTTAGAGGGTGAACCATTGAACGTGCTTCTACAGGTATATATTCATTAGGAGGGGCTAACTAAAAATCCCTACCCCTTTTCTAGCAACAATTTCAGTCCACTTCCTAAAAATGAAAATCTGTAGACCCCCTGCCCTCCCCCCCCCCCACACCAATCCGATTTCTCTTTTACATTAAAAAGTTGTATTAATAGAGACTTCAAGCATGTGTGTAAAGTTGGGACTCCCTCTTCTTACAATTAGATATGCCCCTGTGAAGTTGAAAATTATGTCACATACTTTCAACGGTAATTGTCTATGCACTTTTATAACACAGTAAATTTTCATCGGTCTTGTGCACAAATTTAATTTAACAATCTCCATGGACAGGCTTGGCATGAAAGTCAAATTAAGATCACATGACATGCAGTATGATACATGGTATAATAATGGACACATAAATTATGCAGTTAAGTTGAGCCGAACTCGTTCATACACTGTATAGAGGTTTATCAAATTCCATGTTCAGTGAGAGTACACACATCAAGTTAGCATGGCTGGCGAGTTGCAATGCTAAATTCAATAAAGCATCAACGTTTACCAGATAACACGGCGTAATTCTTCCACTCTCCGTAGAGAGAATAGGGACATCACGTTTTTGCCAAATTCAGTCTCCATGGCCCAGCTGGAGTGTAGTGCTGTGCATGTAGACACTTCTCTCTATGTTGTTAGCCAAACGTGATTTTTTTCCGCAGAGGAAGGACCCTTGCGAAATTTTGATGTAGAGCCATCTGTAGAATAGGGTACAATTTAGAAATGGGATTTTTGTAGTATTTTTAGGTGTGTGTTTTTATAGTGGTGTTTCTTAGAATTAAATCAATTTATTGTGGCCAGTTCATATTCTTCACTATACAATGTATATCCCTCACATAAATCTGCTAATACATATGCAGGGCTCGACACTAGCACTTGCCGCGTTTGACGGGGCATGTAAATTTCCTGTTGGAACTACAATTCCAAGGATGTTAGAATTTAAAAGCCAATTGGGCAAATCAAATTTTTATCAATGAAATGGACGCAAAACATAATTCTGAACTCTTTACTAGAAAATGAACAGATTGTAGAGTTTGTATTCCAGTTAACTTGTACTAAATTTCCATGATATTTCATCTCATTCGGGGGGGGGGGGGGGGGGGGGGGGGCGGGGGGGGGGGGGGGGGGGGGGGGGGGGGGGGGGGGGGGGGTACTCAGATTGGCTCCAACGGGGGTGTGCGTGAACGCCGAAAACCGACCCTGTTTTTAAGGGTCGTTTGGCCGGAAAATGGTACCTATTATTAAGGTTTTTATTGAGAAAAGTGGCATTTTTTACGGGCAATTTTAGGCGATGAAATAGGGAAAGATATCTAGTGTAATCGTAAAATTTAAAATCATGAACCCATGTTTTAAGGATTTTTTTCGCAACCATACCACTGTTTAAGGATTTTTTGGCGAAAAAGTCACCTATTAGAGCGGCACACTCCCGTTTACCTTAGTAGGCAAGTACCCGAACTCCCCCCCCAGCGTTCCATTGTACTCTTAATATTATGAATCTTTTAATTCATGAATCACACCTTTTGCGACCCCCAGTTTTAAAATGACAAAATTATAATCCTATAAAATGGTAACATTGGTTGAAATTATTGAAAAATCAATTTTAGTTTTATAATGTTTATATTGTTTATTTTGGGGCTAGTAAATTTTTCATTTGGGCAAGTAAAACTCTGAAATTGATCATTTACTCGGTGTAGAATTAAAAAGAAAACAGTGTGGAGCTCTGACTTGTGGTGAACACTGAGCAGTCATGAGGGTAGTGTTCAAGTGGTGATGAAGTGTGTATGTCAGAGGAGAAAGTTAGGGCAGCTCAGCGGTCCCGAATCTCATGAATACCCAATTTGGCATAATTCGAGAAACTTAATCCTATTTATCTTGGATTACAGCCAGTTGCTCATCACAATTTATTAAAGCCACTGGTTAACATTTACCACAGTTAAAAAAATGTGAGCTACATAATCCTCCACGCTCCTAGTGTCTTTGATAAGGTCTAAAAATGAAGCCCTGAAAAAATTGTAATTCAAAATGACAATTTAGTGCTTCAAAAAAGTGAAAATCGTAAGTTGACCAGATTCACCTGCCCAGCTCCTCCCATAGACTTACTGCGTGTAGATCTAGGCTGTTTTTTACTCGCCCCGAGTATTAATTGTTTATTCATCTTCCCAGTGACAGTATAAATTTCCAAACTTTTGTATGCTAGGGTGTTTATTTGTCCAGTTGAACACTACTATGTAGCTCAGATATCAAAGTTTGACAATTTTTTGAGTTGAAGCTCCACAATGTTAGCCTATCACTTTAAAGACACTATATAACACTGTGGAAGACACATTAAAAAAATTGTCGAACTTTGCTATCTGACATATCTGACAGTGTTTGAATGGACAAATAAACACCTTAGAACACAAAAGTTTGGACAGTTATGCTGTCACTAGTACAATATGTGCAGATACAAATTGGCACATTAATTTCCTATCGGGCGATAGGAAATTCTGCAACACAGCAGTCGGGGGAAAGCTGGAATGGTCTCTCAATGATTTTTAGCTCACCTGAGCCAAAGGCTCAAGTGAGCATTGCGATCGCTTTTTGTCCGTCGTCCGATCGTTCGTCGACTGGTCGTGCGGTCGTGCGTAAACTTTTACACATTTTAGTTCTCTCTTCAAATGGCCATTGATTGGATTTGGGCCCAAACTTGGAAGGATGATCACTTAGGGGGTGGGATTCAAGGTATGGTACCCCCTTTAGCCCCCATAGGGCCCAGGGGCGGGCCCTAAAGGGCCCAAAAGTAGGTAGTTTTCACAACATCTTCTTCTCTATGATCCAAGAAATAGTTTAGTTAGCCACTTTGTGCTGTAGATACCTCTATATGTGCCTGAATTTAATGCTTCCTCATACAATGCCCAGGGTGGCCCCGTTGTGGCCCAAGGGTGGGCAAAAGTATTGGGGGTAGGGCCCTATAGGACATACTCACATTCACAATAATGGATGATTAAGACCAAACTTGGTCGGGAATGATCCTCAGGGGATGGGGAAGCGAGGGTTTTGTGGCAGTGTACAGCCAAGGCCCCCTGGGCCAGTGGGGGCAGGGCCCATAAGGGCCCACACTAGGTAACTTCTAACCACAAGCCATTTGTCAACCAAACTGGGTTGGATAGTATGCGTAACAGGCGACCTCATGTCATTTGGGGGGTCAAAGGTTCACGATATGTATGGTCAAGGTCAAATGAAGTCAACGTTTCTTCTTTGCGTTGTATTGGCCTTCTTCTCTAGATTACAGAAATAGTTTGAGTTAAGCCCTTTAGCGTGTAGATACCTCTTATATGTGCCTGAATCTACATGTTCCTCATTGACAATGGCCCAGGTGTCGCCACGTTTTGGCCCCAAGGGGGGCAAAAGTTGGGGGGTAGGGCCCTATAGAATAACTCACATTCCTTCAATGGAATTATAACCAAACTGGTGGAAATGATCCTCAGGGGGAGGGGAAAGAGGGTTCGTGGAATGTGTATTAAGCTCAGCCCCCCCCCCCCCCCCCCGCCCAGGAGGGCAGGGCCCATAAGGGCCAAACTAGTTGGCTAACTTTCTAAACCACCAAGCCCATTTGTAACCAATTGCGGTGGTAGATGGCGTTAGCAGGGACCTCAATGTTATTTGCGCTTTCAAGGTCATATAACTTAGTCAAAGTGTCAAACTAAATGGTTAACGATTCACTAGGGCATGCCTTGTTTTTATATATAACGGATCGTTAGAATTTTAATTATACTTGCAAAATCAGCTAATATGGCAAGGGGATTGCCAAAGTCTTTTCACCATTGGTTCATTTGGCTACGTTGGTGCCTGATTCATGGCCTCCAAGGGCCAAACTATAAAAAAAAAAATGAATGTTTTCTATGTGTTACCATGAGAGTTTGGCGAGACTCAGGTGCAGCCGTTCGTGCCCCCCGGGGCTCTTCGCTTACTTTTTTAAAGCACTATAAAATATTTTCAAATAAATCAGTGACTACATGCCAATACTTTGCCGGAACAGTTGTCGCCATCATAGGAGCTGGCAAATACTTTTGCCTATATGGGGGGGGGATGGGGGGCGGGCAGTGAATAAATTAATATTAGCTATTAATGTTGTTTTTTACATTTATTTTTGGAGCAGAATTTTATGGTTCGGCCAGTAAAATAATGAAAACTTGATCTTTTACTGGTCCGACAGGAACAGTTCGGTACAGTATGAAAAAAAATTATAGTGTTGGAGCCACTGCACTTACTTGATCGTTTTAAACTGCAATTTTTTCAGGGCTTCATTTTTAGAGACCATGTCAGAGACACTGGTAGCATGGGGAATCATGCAGCTCAGATTTTTTAAACTGGAAACATTGTTATACAATGCCTTTAAGGTATCTCCTTTGACACATATAACTTCTAACAACTTCGCAATTCAATGTAGGCCTACATATCATAATTCATACATTAACATCCTTCCTCTATATCTCGAGAAGGTATGTTAAAAAATGTGTGGAAAAAAACAACACGATAAATAAAAAGGCATTGGGGCAAGGGACGTCTGGAAAAGCTCTCGAAAAAATTATGATTGAAATGCACTGTTTTGTTATCAATAGCATAATTTAATTTTGCTTTATTGTTTGTACATTGAAACCATTCGTGTGTCGTGCTCTTTGTACCTGCTTATCAAAGTATATGTTTGCCCGCGTGCGCACACTCAGCCAGACACCAGTTATTTCTAGCTCGAGTACAATATCGACCAACGCATCACGAGTCTTATTGCCAAGCTATGTATATTAAACTATCTCGTGTCACTGGAAAAGTCTTTGGTTCTTTTTATGCCTCCGCCCCGTAAGGGAGCCGGAGGCATTATGTTTTCGGGTTGTCCGTCCGTACGTCCGTACGTCCGTGCGTCCGTACGTCCGTGGGTCCGTGCGTCCACACTTTCTTGTGAACAAGATTACTGAAGTACCGCTGGAGGGATTTTGATGATACTTGGACCAAGGGTAGACCACTAGGCAAGGATGAATTGATTAGATTTTGGGACAAATCCGTCAAGGGTCAAAGGTCAAAGGTCAATGAACTTTCTCCTAAAATGCCATTTTCTGCCTATAACTCCAGTTAGGAGTGCTCACTGTTGATGTAGTTTGGTGGTTAGGTTTAAAAACAAAAGACAAATATTTTGGTAGAGTCACGGGGTCAAAGGTCAAGGTCAAGGGTCAAAGGTCAATGAACTTTGTCCTAAAATGCCATTTTCGGCCTATAACTTCAGTTAGGAGTGCTCACTATTGATGCAATTTGGTGGTTAGATTCAAAACCAAAAGACAAATATTTTGGTAGAGTCACAGGGGTCAAAGGTCAAGGTCAA
>JZLH01S0092107.1:18233-29670 GCA_001188425.1 Eucidaris tribuloides | reverse complement strand
CGGACGGACAACCCGAAAACATAATGCCTCCGGCAACTTCGTTGCGGAGGCATAAAAAGTCAATGTACAAAATTTAAACTAACTGGTACTTCCTACACTTTATAATCTCAAAGAAGTGTTTATGATTTTATTGGTAAAATTATACACACTGAATGGCCACTTCTTCATGTTACAAAATTTATCAATTCTGAGTTTCATGTACTGAAGTTTCTTCTTTTTAACAAAGCTAAACATGTTTTGTAAATCAACAGTTGTATATGGAAGATGAGGGAATTATCCCAGTACATATCACTGTCTCAAATAGTTTAGCTGTAGAAAATACATGTACAGTGAATATCTTCATATGCTTTTTTTTTAAATAGGTAAAGTTTGTTGACCTTTTCTCATTGGCTGAATTTGATTTTGGCCACATGCCATTGGTCAATTCAAATTTGCATCCACAGCAACATGAAATGGTGGTTATTATCATTATTATCAAGAAAACAAATAAATGCACTTTGGTTAAGATTTTAGTGACCATGTGACATGATTATCTGATTTTTATGTAATAAATATCACGTATTAATGACACAAAATAATATTGATTAATCAAAATTCACTGAGATACACATATCATTGCAATTTCTGTTTCCCATTATAATTTCAGAAACATGATGAAATCATGATTTCTGCATCAATTAATGATGATAATCACTTAATTTCTATTCCACTTACAGCTGACAATCTTTACCATCTATAAAACATCAATCTCTCTGCAGCATACTAGAAAATTGACACTCAGATATTCACAACATTAATTAAACATGATCTGTAAATTATAGAAATAATACAGCACTTGTATAAAAAAAATATAGGGCTGAATGTAAGAATGTAGTGAAAGAATATTAACAATTTGAAGTAACATTTGAGGTGACACTTGCCAAAATAAATGTATGTACTGTGAATGAAAACTGGATTTGACAAATAAAATGTTTTGCAACCATAATATCAATATACATTTAACTAAGGTTGATAAAAATAATGGAAATGTGTACATTATCTTGCATCTTAATAATACATTTTACATGCACATGTATGTCCACAAATCTGTCTGAAAAGTACAGTACTTTAAACAGAATAATAACAAACATTTGGAAGGAATGTAACAATAAACATTATGGCATAACTGAAAACAGCATTTTTTAAAAAGCAAACAGTGAAAATGGATTAAAACATTCCATTGTTTTGTAAGCAACACACATTTCAGATCTACTCTCAAACAAATAAAACATCAAAAACCTGAAATATTTCAAAAGATACAATTAATGTACATCACACACATATTCAAAACAAATATAGAAGCTGAACAAAGATGCATCCATTTACATTTAGCATCTTTTAAATACAAGTGTGTTGGCCCAAAAGATAACACTAATGATTAAAAAAATATGATAGGTGGTAGGAAATACAATTATTAACTCTTAATTGAAAATTGTGATTGGAAAAATTTCACTCATAAATCTGTCATTTATAATTATGTCCTTTATGTATCATTATTCTTACCTGTGCACAAATCTAAAACCTCGATTGCAAAAAAAATTTACTGACCATAACATAAAATACCTGATTTATATGTGACCACCCAGAATATAATCAGAGATACATGTTCATAGGTCAAGAAAAAGTCTAGTTTTTCCATATCATTTGACTGATAGTCCCTTCATGAAATAAATCTCCTAGTCAGTGTTGCAAGGTCTAAAATGTCAAACTCAAAATTACCATTTTTGGATGAAAACTATTATAGTATGATGAAACACAAATTGTGTGTGCTCTCTACTCAGAGCAGTTTGAAAGCACTTCCTGATCAATGATTATAACAAGTCATGTGCGATTGCTCTTTTTTGCCCTAATGCTAAGGCAATTCAGAAACTTAAACAAGATGTGAGTCTGAACAATTAGACTAGCTTTGCTCACGACGCTCGCAGCTTGCTTTGCTCGGGATTGGAGTGAATTAAAGAGCAGTCTATGACCTAGACTACATGTAGGTAATCTGTATTTATCAAAGAGTCAGGAACTATTTTTGGCCAGGGTATGTCTTTCTGTGACTGAAATTGAAGATGATAAAAAAGTGTATTCTTCTTTATCATGTCTATGAGACGCAAAATAGGGATGAGTTAAGTAATTCATATCTTTCCTTTTCTTTTTTCTTATTGTTTACTTTGTTTTGAAGGGGGAAGGGAAAGCTAGTGGGGTGGGGTGGGGGGGGGTGTAGGCTAAGGAGTAACAGATTGGGCCCAGAATAATTATCAAATTCTAAACTAGAAAAAAATGTACTCAGCATGGGTAACAGTATGTTATGAACTATGTATTGCACAAATTATTCAAGACAAAAAAAGAATAATTTTGAAATGAAATAAATTTGACTTAAAATGAATCTACATAAAAATTTCTGGATGTATATTTTTTTTATTCTATTTCATGTGTAAGTAGTCTGGTTATGAACAATTTTGGTTCTCAAATATGTGTACAGGTCACCCAGAATGAATGGACAAACTACTAAATAAAGATTTAAAAAAAATAATAAAAACTCCTTCAAAAAAATTTAAAAATGGAACATCAACCAAGTGGGTAAAAAACAACTGCAGATTAAACTAGAAAAGTTCGACTGCGCGCAGTCAATGGGTATGCCTCCGCCCAGTGCGCCCCCTATGTAGGAGATAACAACCTAAGCACTCCTACATGTAACTGAAGGTTTGACACAAAGTTCATTGACCTTTGACCCTTGACCCTGACCGTTGACTCCTGTGACACTACCAAAATATTTGTCTTTTAGTTTTGAACCTAACCACCAAATTACAACAACAGTGAACACTCCTTACTGAACTTATGTGAAGAAAATGGAATTTTAGGACAAAGTTCATTGACCTTTGACCCTTGACCTTGACCTGTGACCCCTGTGACTCTACCAAAATATTTGTCTTTTGGCTTTGAATCTAACCACCAAATTACATCAACAGTGATCACTCCTAACTAAAGTTATAGGCCAAAAACACGATTTTGGGACAAATGTCATTGACCTTTGACCCTTGAAATTGACCTTTGACCCCTGTGACTCTACCAAGATATTTGTCTTTTGTTTTTTAACCTAACCACCAAATTATATCAACAGTGAGCACTCCTAACTCAAGTTATAGGCAGAAAATTGGCGCATTTTAGGACAAGTTCATTGCCTTTGAACCTTGTACGCTTAGACGGATTTGTCCCCAAATCTATCAATTTCAATCCTTGCCTTAGTGGTCTACCTTGGGTCAAGTATCTCAAATCCTCAGCGGCTACTTCAGTAATTTCTTTGTTCACAAGAAAGTGTATGAGCCACCGGACCACGGAACGTACAGGACGTACGACGCCGGACGTACGACGAGAAACCAGAAAACAATTTAATGCTCGGCTCCTTACGGGGCGGGGCATATTATCATGAGTATAAGCGAAAAAAGAAGCATATAAACATAAATTGTATTGCAGATTTTGTGTTTAAATAGTTCTGAGACTACTTGTGTGTAATACAGCTGTAAGCTGTACGGTGGCAGTGGTGGCAGTGTTTGTGATGTATTCAGTAGTACCCACCCCCACCCTCAACCCCCCACCCCCCAAATAAATAGTTAAGGTCAAAGTAGATACAGTGAAACCTGTCTATAGTGGCCACCCAATGGAAACAAAAATTGTGGCCTTTATAGACAGGTTCTTTTACACATGATCTGTCTCCAGGTGAGTTATTTTAGTGGCCACTATAGACAGGTTGGCTGCTATATAGAGGTGGCCGCTAAGACAGGTTTGACTGTATTGGAAAAGACTGGATATGATCAGAAAATAATTTTGGTAACACATAAGCTACCAAACTTTCTGACGATACAAGAGTCAAGGTAATCTTTGTCTACCTATGAACACATTGATAAATGTTTTGTGAAAACTGACAACTTCCTTAACACAACAGAAAATCTGTGTACGGTATGTATGCCCATACATGAAAGAGCCTCAGGATTACATTGCATTGCTTGCATCAAACAAATAATTACAGATGCTATGCATACTATTGCATTCAGGTTTACACAAAATATGTTGCAAACGAGGCAGATTTGTAGCTATATACACACATGTATATGTGATTCATCCAAATGATATTATTTATTTTGATATCATACTCAAAACTAGGTCTCTTTTCTCAATCTATGTATTAGTTTCCAATGTTTATTTTCCTGACATATATTTTTGTAATAATTTGTCATAACATTGAGATCACTATCAAATCTATTGTCAGTCTAATGAAAGAAGGGCATAAATACGGTTTCAGTCATTTGCCATAAAAGCCTGAAAGGTATTGGCTAACATTTACCACAGTTAAAAAAATCTGAGCCACATGATTCCCCATGCTACCAGTGTCTTTGATGAGGTTTAAAAATGAAGCCCTGAAAAAATAGTATTTCAAAATGAATATTTAGTGCTTTAAAAAAGTGAAAATCGTAAATTGACCAGATTCACTTGCCCATTTCCTCCCATAGACTTACTGTGTGTACACCTAGGCTATTAAAACTCGCCCCGAGTTTTAATTGTTTATTCATGCGTAATTTGCCATTGGCAGTGTAACTTTCCCAACTTTTGTATTCTAGGGTGTTTATTTGTCCATTTGAACACTACTGTGTAGCTCAGATATCAAAGTTTGACAATTTTTTTAAATTGAAGCTCCACAATGTTAGCCTTTCACTTTAACACTGAAAAGCTACAGCAGTTTGGCTCTTTTGGCAGAAACATGAATCTCATTTCAAGTCCCTTCTGGCATAGGGTTGATAGAGAGCAGAAGTCAGGACATCAAACTGGTTCCGAAATATGTGGTTACAACAGTCAAACCAGAACTTAGTGCAACTGTAGCTCTCCTATCGGTAGGAACAAACCAATTGCGATGCGCTTTACCTGGTTCCGCCATTATCTACGCATATTTCTGAACCAGAGTGATATCACACTTCAGTATTCTACAGTGCATTCCCATTATAACGAACCATGGTTATAACGAAACTACTGTAACAACGAAGTAGAAATTCAGGTCCCAAAAGTATTATCTATATATCTTTACAACTATTACACTGATTATGGTTAATAATATTAGTCATTTCCACGAAGATAAAACTTGGGCTATGGATCCAGGACTTGTAGTAATTAACAGAGAGCCACCTGTATGGGGTTTATGAAATATTCCATGGTCATCTACGGACTAGTAATATGGCTTAATTCTTTGGCTGGTTCACAGTACAAAATAAAACACACAAAAAACATATAGAAACATAAACAGAAATTTATCTATTTCACTAACGTATCACTGCATCTTTGACCTTTGACCTCGTGTCACCTGACGTCCCGCCGTCGTCGGCTGTCGCGGTCCATCTGCTGCTTCTGCTGCTCCTGTTTGCGCAGCTTCTCCTGCCGGGCTCGTATCCGCGGCGACTGGGAGTGTATCTTGTGGAAGATGTCGTTGAATTTGTTGTCGGGGAAGAGTGTCTGGAGGAGACTCTCAAGGAACACGTAGATGAGGCGTTTGTTGAGGGTCTGGATCTGGAGCATCTCAAAGACGCGCAGCATCCCGCGACGGGTGGTCTCCGAGCCGATGAAGTTCTTCAGATCATCTGGAGGAGGAAGAAAAATTTTTTTTTTGATGTTCAGGAAGGATTTTTATATAATTTTCCATATTAATGCATAAATATGTATAACAATTGTACAAATGCGTATGCAAGAGTTCAGACCTGACCCATAACTTGGTGTATAATCTCTAAACTTGTCTGGGCAGCAGTGTTGTAGTCGAGTACCTTTTTTTTTGGGGGGGGGGTAACAATTGCTGCTGAGCACTATGATTGCCAAGCACAAATGGAAGTCAAATAATTTGATGCTCAAGTATGATTTTTGGATGTAGAGTTCTGAGAAATACTCAAGTAGGAGTACCGTGGACGAGTACTACAACACTGAATGTGAGCTGCGCAAAACAAACAAGCTTCAGCAGGTATCAATAAAAAATTCACTAAGAATACTAAAACTCTGAAATACATTTTTAGGTGTTCTGCAAGCTATACATGTAGATTTCAAATAAAACCACAAAAACATCACTATTAAACCATTTTCCAATTTTTAATTTATTTATCAATAATATTGCCTTCCCACTATTCATTGCGAAGAATCTATTAAAGCCATTGGCTAACATTTACCACAGTTAAAAATAATCTGAGCTACATGATTCCCAATGTTACCAGTGTCTTTGACAAGGTCTAAAAATGAAGCCCTGAAAAAATTGTATTTCAAAATGATTATTTAGTGCTTTAAAAAAGTGAAAATCGTAAGTTGACTGGATTCACCTGCCCATTTCCTCCCACAGACTTACTGTGTGTAGATCTAGGCTATTTTTTCTTGCCCCGAGTATTAATTGTTTATTCATTCTTATCTTGCCATTGGCAGCATAAATTTCCAAACTTTTGTATTCTAGGGTGTTTATTTGTCCATTCAAACACTACTACATAGCTCAGATATCAAAGTTTGACATTTTTTTAAATTGAAGCTCCACAATGTTAGCCTATCACTTTAAAGACGTGCACCCAGCAGTGCAAAATAATAAGAGCCGACAGCTACTTTCAAGCAGCTAGCAGGGGCAACATGTAATGTAACGGTCATTACACATGGCTTTTTTTATTGCACAGTGTTAACCGATAACAAGTACTTCAATGTTCGAGCACAATTTTTGGATGTCGACTTGGAGTTCTGACTACTTTGTAGCCCGAGTACAAGAACTGTATTTTGAGTACGAGTACTTCTTGGATGTTTGAGTACAAGTACAAGTACTAGTACTCGAATACAAGTACCGCGTACAGCTAAGTGCTACTAAGAATTCACTTATTTTCTACTAGCACTGTCTATTAGTACCTGTCACATAATTAGCCATGATTTCCTCATATATTATGAAAATATACCTCTATGATATTGGTCCTAGATAGCACTAGGCTCATTTCCCTATTCGCGTAAACATGCATAATATGCATAAAAATGCATAAAAATATTCACACTGATTTATATGGAAAGTTATGTGTCACGGTCACTGCTCACATCATAATACTCTACAGTACAGGAGTAACCAACCAAGGCATACACATGTATGACTTGGCTTCAACATAAAATGTGATTGACACATGTGGGTGTGTCTTCCCAGACTATAGAGATGCCTACCTGGCACACTGCCAAACAGTTCGGTCTTTGCAGCCACCCTGGCCCTGAGTTTGGTGGCGTCATCCCTGGGAGTTGGTTGTTCTGCTAGTACGCCATTGGGCCAGAATGATTCTCTGTAAATGAATAAACAACATTTTGTCAGAAAATTCTGCCTCAAACTGGCCTACAGTCTTACATAATAATAATACCAATATCACCATTCTAATATTGCACACAATTACCAGAAAATGGACGGAATTAAAGAAAATGGCTAACCAAAAATTACAGAAAACCCTAGTTTTGCTTAAAAAGAAGAAATCACTTTAAGAAGAAAACACCCATAAAGTTTATCAATTACTTTTGAATCTATTACCTGGCTTCAACATAAGTTAAACTAGAAATTTGGTGTGTCCATAGGACACGGATGCCCTGCTTAATGCGATCAGTAAGCGTTTCTTATTGAGTAATCACGTGGACACAAATGTGCATGACCTTTGACCTCCAGACACCAAATTCGAACTTGAATTGCACTTTAGTGTCAACAACCTACACACCAAATATTATCCAAATTCATCTAATATTTATTAACCCGTTGCCTACGAGATTCTTTAAATCTCCATAGACTTTGTACAGGGCCCATCCGGTTCCCGTAAGCAACGGGTTAAGTTATCATGCTGAAACCAATTTGCATATGTAATGAGCTGTGACCTTTGACCTGCGGACTCCAAATCCGAACTTGACCTGTATTTCAGTGTCACCTACCTGCATACCAAAATTTTTTAAATTCAGTCAAATATTTATTGAGTTATCATCCAGAAACCAATTTGCATATATAATGAGCTGTGACGTGCAGACCCCGAATTCAAACTTGTCCTGCATTTTTGTGTGATCTACCTACACACCAAAAATATTTAACATCCATCAAATATTTATTGAGTTATCATCCGGACACTAATTTGCATATATAATGAGCTGTGACATTTGACCTGTGACCTGCGGACCCCAAATTCAAACTTGACCTGCATTTCTGTGTGATTTACCTACTCACCAAAAATATTTAACATCCGTCAAATACTTTTTTAGTTATCGTGCGGAAACCAATGAGGGGGACAGATGGAAGGACGGGTGGACGGACGGACGGACGGACAGACAGGTGCAATGCTTAATGCCCCCGTCGATACTTCGTCTGCGGGGGCATAAAAAGTTAAACCCGTCCCGCTCCCATAGTGGGACATCGGGCGGCGCCTATCTCCATTTCAGTAACCCCAGTCAACATGGCTGCACTAGACAGTTCAACTACAGTGGGGTTTAGTCCTCTGGTAGTCCCACGCATTTAACTCCCTACACCATCTAGATATCTGAGCACCAGGATAGAGGCAGCAGGTACCATTTTTATAATGGTCTTTGGTATGACCCGGTCGGCGTTCAAAAGCGGACGCTCTACCACTAAGCCAACTCACCCGGTCTACCACTGGGCCAACTCAACATATCGATCCTAAAATCTAAGTTAAGAATTCCAAATTCTTAGCGATGTTCATCACAGATTCTCAGGAGAAAGTGCACTGCCAGTTTGTTTTGTTACATCAACTCTTTCACAGGCAAATATCATGTAAATAAATTTACCGGTTTCTTAGGGTTTACAAAGTCTTTGTTAGTGTTTGTATTCCTTTGCTATCACTTCCATAAATCAGATTTGCCCAAGCTTCTGGCCAAATTTGACAGATGTATGGTTATCATGAAATTACAAACATTTTGGTGGCCAGTGCTTTTTACAAATGATTTAAAAAAATATACATACTTTTTTTTCTTGAGATTATTTTATTAATTCCTTATTGCGAATTTGTCCATATTTTGTTAACTTTTTGCCTGAATTCTCAGCTGGTTACTGGCATGAATGATATAGGCTAACATCAAGCAATTTTCGGTGATTTTAAAACTCCAATAAGAAATAATTTTCTCACTTGAACTGTTTGACGAGTTCAGCCACCTGGGCAGGCGATGTGAATGCCTCCACGCCCTCTATGATGCGAGCGTTGATCTTGGTACCAAACGCCGCCTTGATGATCTGACGTAACAGCGTGATGACTTGACGACGCAGCCACTGATCTCGGTTCTTGAGGTCGAAGACTTCATCAACGAGTAAGAGCATGACACGCAACGGAATGTTGTCCTCATCCTGAAGTTAAATCATTGGGTGAATAGTTTCAGCTATAGTATCTAATTTCCTTAAAGATTGTATCCACTATTTGTACACCCCAGAATGAGCTTATCAACCAAACAAGCTAAAATCATTTATAATGCAAAGATTCACATCTATCTTCAACTCTCACAAAAGCCTTTGGGCTGAAAAGTCAGGTTTTGTGAAAACAAGAGCTGACAAAATTCAAACAGAATGCACTTCACTCATTGAATTTGAATTTCATACAGACTTTAAACTAGTCTGACTGCTAGAATTGTTTTGTATATAATGAAAACTGAATACCTGCTGATCAAAGCTTACAAGATCAAGAACTCACACCAATGCAGTTGGACAATTATCATACAGTCTTTATTTATTGTTGGGTTCTTTCAAATTCAAAATTAGTAGGTGAAAGCTACATACAGTGTCTGGAAACCTATAGTACCGCTATAAACTACAACTGGAGCAATAGCCCAATTTTCAAATGATTTATCACTTATGTTTTAAAAACTTTAAAACGTATGAATCCTAAATTTTGAACAATGCATTTTCATGTACTGATCTTTAGTTGGATCATTTTGTGTGCAAATCAAGACACAGCCTTTGAGTAATTTCTATGGAATAGATACAATGCATTACCTGGAAAGTTATAATTTTATAACAATGCACACTGAATGCATGCAAGTCACAAGCAATTTGTGGTTCTACATATTACAAAATCGACAGTGAGATTTGTCAATTTGTGGCTACATTTTCTTTGAAGCACCTGACTCTCTATCATCTTGAAGGCATCATTTAAAACTATTTCCAGCTGGATAGATAGATAGATAGTTTAGTTGGATTTTCTGAAAATGCAGGAGACACTCCTGAATACTGTAAAAGCATGATACTTACAGAAGCACTTATGACTGAAGAGACCCGACCAATATCTTGTAACTGCTTATGGGGCTGTCAAATAATATGAAATGAAAACAAACAGAACACATGATAATTACAACGATATGATGTTTACTTCATGAATGATTTGAAATGTTATGATAGCTGGTCAGGATGAGTTGGTCTACTTGTGTTTGTTAACTCTTTATGTGCTTTGTTAGCCAATTGGCATACATGTATATGGCAGCATCCTGTATTTTATTGGCACAAAATTAAAGCCACAGGCCAACAATGACCACAGTTTAAAAAATGTGAGCTACATAATCCTCCATGCTCTAACTGTCTTTGATAAGGTCTAAAAATGAAGTACTGAAAAAATGTATTTCCAAATGATGATTTAGTACTTTAAAGAAAAAATCTACAAGCACTCAAGTTGATTCACCTACTATTTCCTCCCACAGACTTACTGTGTGCAGATCTAGGCTATTTTATCCTCCAAAGGAGTGAAAATTGTTTATTCATGCATATGTTGCCAGTGGCAACATAACTTTCCAAACTTTTGTATTGTAGGGTGTTTATTTGTCCATTTAAACACTACTATGTACCTCAGATATCAAAGTTTGGCAATTTTTTAAATTGAAGCTCCACGATGTTAGCCTATTAATGTTCAAGGAAAATAAAATTGTTACTGTAAAGTGGTTCGTCATATAATAAGCTAGCCTGTTGCCATCGACTTGATCGTGTTTGTGCAGATTTACAAAATTAACCAATGTGCAGTCATGTAAACAGAACCAACTAAGAATTAATACCATGTAAAAATATACACATATCTCTCACCTTATTCATAAACACCTTGTTAATACTGTCTTGCATTTTGTCTGATACCATGGTAACACCATCAACAAGATTTCCTGGGACGGATTTGACGGTGTGCGCCACGTTACGGACACCAGTCTTCAAGGGGGTTCACTATGTGGTCCATCTAAAGCAGGATATCAAATCATCAAATCAAGCACTTTGAAAGATTACATACAAAACGCTAAGCGAGAAATGAAGGTTACGGAAATGTACGTTGTGCATAGCAAATTAGAATATGCCAAGTTTTTAACAGGACATCGATGTAAAACGTTTTTATTCTGATCGTTTTTATCCTGTATAAATATATTTGAA
>JZLH01S0092107.1:0-11757 GCA_001188425.1 Eucidaris tribuloides | reverse complement strand
AAAACCATGTTTTTCAGCGATTTTTGGGGTGACATGCAAGTACAAAATGTTACGTAACTTGGGAACCGGACGTCGCAAATTTGGTCTCAAAAGATGCGCGACATTCGAGAGAATAAAGTCATGAAACGCGTGGCAACTGATTCGCGCGTCGCGGACATTTTGCGCGAAACGTCTGGGGGGGCGGATTCCGCCCCCCCCCCAGCCTTTTTAGGGTTAAGACTTTGTGGAAAACACAATTTCTAATTTCTCCGACTTATGGCGCATTTTGTGGTGACAGGTCACATTCAGTCTTGAGGGCAGCCTCGGATTTAACACTGGATTAAATTGTGGAAAAGATCTACTGCAGCTGCCTATTCTAACCTGTAAGTACTGCGTGAGTGCCTTGGCCCGTTTCTCCAGGAAACTCTTGCTGGTGTTCTTGAAGGCTCGTTTCCCCGGCAACAGGAGAGTCTTCAGCGTCTCGTACTTGTCCGTCAGGCACATGTGGAGATCGTGGAAGTCACTGTACCGTCTGAAGACGTCCCAGATTTCTGTGACACCCTGGCTGTCTGTTCTCGTGACATGGATGGCGTATACCGCGTAGGATTTCCCCTTCTCTTTGACGATAGCTGCAGGGGGAATAAAATGATCACTTATGATTGATAATTTCAATTATCCATTTACCAGAGTTACCAGTTTTTCTCCTGCACTTAATTTATGTGTTATTAAAGGTATTGGCTAACATTTACCACAGTTAAAAAAATCTGAGCCACATGATTCCCCGTGCTACCAGTGTCTTTGATGAGGTCTAAAAATGAAGCCCTGAAAAATTGTATTTCAAAATGATTATTTAGTGCTTTAAAAAAGTGAAAATCGTAAGTTGACCACATTCACTTGCCCATTTTCTCTCCCAGATTTACTGTGTGTACACCTAGGCTATTAAAACTCGCCCCGAGTTTTAATTGTTTATTCACGCATAACTTGCCATTGGCAGTGTAACTTTCCGAACTTTTGTATTCTAGGGTGTTTATTTGTCCATTTGAACACTACTATGTAGCTCAGATATCAAAGTTTGACAATTTTTTAAATTGAAGCTCCACAATGTTAGCCTATCACTTTAACTCCTGATTCAGTGCTCTTTGACAGATGCTGCAGCAGCTAGTGTATGCATTTTTATGGGCCATTCGTTGTCCTGCAAAAAAGCTACTTATCCACTTCTACAATATTATTTATATCATTTTACTTGTGCAGCTGGAGATATCTTGTGCTCTGTACATGAATGAACACAAACCAGCCCAAGAAATCTTTGCAACTGCAAGCAATGGCAAGACCAGAAGTAGTCCTCAATTTAAAGTTTCTGCTGTGAAAATTTCATAGATATACGTTTTCTCTCTGTTGTACAATTACAATCAGATAACTCTGAGACAGTGATATCTAGCCGAGCCAGAGGTTAATTCAATAATGGCAAATTAATGCTTGTTTTGTGTCATGTTAACAAATTCTTCCAGGCCACCATAAATATGCATTCTAGCCAGTGTATACATTGGTATATGTTTCAACTTATTTGATTCTAGAAGCGGGCTTTTTACTTGTCCCAATTATGTCACTGGCCTTTAATACTAAACAGGCACATATCCATGAATTTTCATGGGGGGGGTGAAGGGTAACAGCTAAAAATTCCAATTCCTAGGTCCTAAATTTCAGCGCACCCAATTTTTCCCAGCAAGCGACTGAAAACTCACCATTCATTCCTTCTGTTCTTGAGCTTTAAAACACTGCCTTTTAAAAAAAAAAGGTATTTTCCAGAAAAAAGGGGGTGTCTGGGGTTGTTAACACCCCCTTTTTGCAAAAGGAGAGGGGGGCTTTGAAAACCCTAAAACACCCCCTGATATGCATATGATACCTAATACTTATCTTCTAAGTGAGAGGGATTTCTTACTTGCATGTGTGATTTTAGCCAGTGTATGAGGCCTGCTGTGGTCGATGTGTGGCATGGGCTCTGTGTCGTTGAGATGTTCAATGGATCCCTGGCTGCCTAACGATGACAGGTCTTCTGAAGACTGCAACACAACGAGAGCAACAGAGCAATAGTCATAATGTGTCTCACCCTGTCAATTTGATCTCATTTGACCTCTGACCTTCTAATGTGACCTTTGACCCCAATTTCATATTAAGGTCCCTATAGGGCATCTACCATTCAAATATTGTTACAAATGGGCTAATGGTTGCAAAGTTACCACCCACAGTAGATATTTGTAGGTGCATTTTAACATTTGACCTCATTTGACCTTTGACCTACATCATGAGCTTTGATCCCCATATATCATTGAGGTCCCTACCACCCAAGTTTGGTTACAAATGGGAAAATGGCTGCAAAGTTATTCAAGTTTCAAAAGCATTACAGACAGACTCTGCCAAGGATCCCTCAGTCTCGCTCCACCTCGTTGGCTCGACCAAAAAAAATTCAAATATTAGACCTTTGGCCCTTCCAGTTCTATAGTCAACAGTAAATAACATAAACTGTTATTTGTTGTTGTTCTTTTTTTTAAGACTCTGTTCCCGATTTGCACATCACAAGCATTTTTGCTCAGATTTAATATGGATCAAGAACTGTACATAAAAACACAGTGTTCCCAACGTATTTGGGAACTTCAAAGGAGATTGTGTTACTGATAGCTGGTGTCCCCCGATATCAACTAGTCATATAAGCGACAATAATATTTCAATTCTAATACAACATGAGACCAAACTTACTGCCACAGTACTGTTGTCAGGAGATGAGTCTAGCTGGATGGACGCATCATCCCCTAACCTTGATGAGTCGTCGTCTTTTAGAAGGTCTAGCTCCGCCAGACATTTGATGTACAGGGGACTCTGCTTGAAAGCCGGTAGGAATCTATCCTCCTCTAGCATGGAGAAAACCTGCAGATTGGCAAACAATGTGATAGCTTCAGTTATCAAGAATGTATTAACCCGTTGGAAACTAAGCACACAAGTTATCTTGTGTTGGGGTCTATGGAAAATGTGTGTTATAATGACATCAAATTGTCGCCAACGGGTTGAGAGCGTGACAATTTAAACCTTTTAATTCCACAGATAAACGTCAATGAAATGATATTTCTCATAAAATGGAAACTAAATGAACCAACAAAATTAGGTAAAAGGTCTTGTCTCAATAACAGTTTAATTTTTAGAAAAGAAAAAAATTATACATCTGTGGAAGCTTATACACATACCTACGAAACAATCCAGTCTCTGGTTAACAAGCCTGGATTTTTGCCCAAGAACTGAAGTGTTACAGAAGGCACATACAGGTAAACATACGTGCATAAAAGACACACACCAATTTTGGACCAGTTTTGTCTACAAGGCATTTTGAGCAGGAATCTTTCAAAGCAGGAACCTTGAAGAGTGTACTTGATTCTAGATTGACTTCAACTCAAATCAAGGAGTGACTGTTATTTCCCATTAATTCCCTTTTACTTTTGTTACTTTACCTTTTTCTGAGCTTCGTCGAAAACGGTGTCCAACGAATCATCGCTCCTTATTCTTTGATACGTTCGCTTCACAATGTGAGCATCCAGTTTTACTCTGTTCGTTGCCTGCAAAGTGTATAAATAAATATGAACTGTCAGCATTTCTACCATTTGAAGACATACTGTATTACATGTACAACTCACGCCTTGGTTAGTGTTACAGATTTGCCGTAAGAAATTCCACAGGAGTCAACGAAAACTTAGCCAGTTAAATAATATGGTAGGTTGAAGCATTAACAATTTATCAATACAGATTAATGTTAATTTTGTGTGTTCATGTTCCAATGATAAATTAGTTGGAAATCGTGTGATATTCAATTAGTTTGACATGTTGGCAAAATCACCAAGAAAATATTGGCCAGTGGATTAATCACGTAAACTACAGACAAAAGCATAGTACAGCTCAAGATTTTTTTTCAAGCAGGACTATTTCAGAATATTTCCACTTCAGACTTCTCCCCATTTGTCAATAGATTTCTACATCTTTTGATTGTTGGAACATGTCAATGGCTTTTGTTATGTATGAGCACAGTAACATATCTAATCTATGAGAGACCAGTATCAATTTTCTTTTATTCATGTCAACTTTTTAAGATTCAAAGATCAGAGTCTGATCTTTCTGCTGAGGTATAATTCACATAACCTTAACACCTTATTAACGCTTTGGATGCTATACTGTAAATTATAGTCGAAAATCTCTGGGGTCTCCCCCCCACCCCCCAAGATTTTTCATTAATTAATTAAAATAAAACGAAAGACATTCAGAATCTGTTATTGGTGTGATATAACCTTGGGGCATAAAGCTTTCAAATAAAAAAAAAATCACCAAAACTAAACTTGTGCTTTAGTTCCATTTTAATCCAGAATATTCCAGAACACTTGGAAAAAATTCTTAAGCAGTACTATACCATAATTGTCATCCATTTCACCAGTGTATGTGTCTGTGTACAGTATATGAAAATGTTACGGCGATTCATCATTTATCAACGTATCAAATACAAACCAAAACAAACCCTGAACAAATTTAATTGGTAAACATAACAATATCATGTAATCCTCACATCGTCGGCAAGGTATTCCGTGAAGATGTTGAGAGCTGCTGCCCTCAGCATCTCGGGATCCACCGACGTCTCTCTCTGAAGGACGCCCTCGTTTGGCTGTATCTTGGACAGGTGGATGGCAGAGAGTTGCTGCTCGGCCATGACTCGGTACCCCTCCACAGTGTGCCAGAAGAAGACGTATGTCTGGCAGTCCAGTTTACGCATGAAATCTGAAAATGTGATATTAAAGGCATCATATAACAAATGTTTTCAGTTTAAAAAATCTGAGCTACATGATTCCCTATGCCACCAGTGTCTATGATAAGTTCTAAAACTAAAACCCTGAAAAAAAATTGCAGTTCAAAACGATAATTATGTGCTTTTAAGAGTAAAAATCATAGAGCGACCATTCCAGTTTTCCCCCACAGACTGCTGAGCTGCAGAATTTCTGACAATAATTCATGTGCTGATTTTTATCTGTACATATTTTACAAGTGACAGCAAAAACTGTCTTAAAGTTGTGTGTTCTAGGGTGTTTATTTGTCCATTCAAACACTGTCAGATATGTCTGATTGCAAAGTTTGAAAAAAAATTTAAATGTGATATAGTGACTATGTCAACAAATTATTATCATTTATTATGAAAGCTATTTCTTACATTCTCTATCATCTAAAGAACAGCTTTGAATATGACAGAAATTGCCAGCTTTGTTCCCGAAAACAAATCTGAATGCAACTGCAGTTTGTCAATTTAATTTTTGCAGCACAATACCTAAGAGGCTAAAATGAATAAGGCTTATAATTTTGCAACTGCATGGAATAGAATCAATATTGTAGTAAACATAGCAGTTACATTAGTTTTAAACCTGAAATCTGGTCAAGATAAAAACATCAATTTTGACCAACTTGTGTCATGCTGACATTTAAGACTTGGGTTTGAAAAAAGCACACCACACTTGATATGCATGTACATATATTTTTAATCAGAGATCCCATACATCCCATCAAAATTTCCTGAACTGTGCCAGTGCAACGTTTACTTGGTTAGAAAACATGCACAAATATGCTTGACTGAACACTAAAGGTATAAAATGATTCTGGATTTCTTTCAGGGAATTTTAATTTTCCAGAATTCCAAGCCTTTTCCACTTTCAATTTGTTTTAATTCATTTGGAGACAATATTTAATTTTTCTTTAAGTTCTTTCACGTTAAATTTTCGAGATATCAGGATATTTCCTGAAAAGTAGCATGTCTGTTTTACAACATAGTATTATACATGTATCAAAATGCATCGACTTACCTATAAAATACGACAGAGCTATGCTATTTACAAGGACGATATTCAGGGGCAGTGAGTATAACGTCTTGGGATCCAGAGACCGCTCCTCATCATCCTGTTAAGAATTATTAGCCATGAAATGATGATGATGAAGATGATGATATTGATGATATTGAAGATAGTGACGGCGATGAAGAAGGAAACAATTTTACAGACACAGACATGATAAAAATAGATCATGGCATTCATTTCTCCACTTCACAAAATCTAAATTCCACTTTGTAAATTTTTCATTTCCCATTTTCTGCTGTTTGATCAGAACTGCACATGTATGTTGGTGGTTTATAGTCTTGGATCAGCACCTTTGGGCACTCTCTCAGGACTTTACCCTCCCTGATCACTCCTGCACATGTGTGCACCACCTTCACTCCCTGGGGAGCATTCCTAGCCTGGCTGCCAAAGGGATTTCTCATCCTCTCAGGTACCCATTTGTACTCCTGGATGGAGAGGGGTATAGCAGATGAAGTGTCTTACCCATGGACACAGGTGCCGTGACAGGATTTGAACCAGGGATCTCTAGGTAGAGAAACCTTTGTCTTATCCACTAAGCCATGACACCTCCACAGAATAAGATAGTAATGATAGTAATCATGACAGAACAAGATAATAATCATGATGGTTGCAAAGCTTACTTTCAGACAATAATTATGTACGGTACAGAAGCAAGGTATTTTGTCTACAAGGGAACAAAAGCAATGATACACTTTTACTTTATTTTCACAATGGCTTGCAAATTGGTGCAAAAGCAATAAAATCATGTTTAGTGATTGACAACCTACAGAGAAAAACGATACATAAACAGGGTTGGCAATTTCCCAGGAAATACCTGTATTTCCCACCAAGGCGGGAAATACTGGGAAATACTGGGAAATAGCTGGGAAATACCTGGGAAATACTGGGAAATACCTGGGAAATACTGGGAAATACGTGGGCGATACCTAGCAATGTACTCTTGAAGTTGTATAAGATCAACTTAAAAGGCCATTAATGCCCTTCATTTGGGCTCTTCTTACACAAATCCACCGTGAACTGATATATTTCAAGTGAAAAGACTGTAAAAAACCTCTTTTCAATTTTCATAATTTAATTCAGTGTTATTTCACATACTGAACAGAACTACACTGTACATTATTCAGGTGTTACATGTAGCTTTTTTGTGGGGTGCGGCCCTCATCTTGCTAAATATACAGGGACAAAATCAATATCTGTCTATGGGGTATGCTGTTTAAGTGTTCTGGACTTATGGAACAATTCAGATATTTGCAGACTGAAATGATTGAAAACAATTTCTAAAATAAAAGACGGTGATTTTAAAATTTTCCTACTTTTAGTATTAATTTGGCTCTGTAGAAAATTTGTCCAACCAATTAGAATGAATTCCTAGTTCCCCACCATCAATTAATTTAGTTTTTTGTTGTATTTTGTGTTGAATCACACTTACTGAACAACAATCTCTACATTTTTTAGTTATTATCCTTCCAGAATTAACTTTTTTTATAGTATTTCCCAGTATTTCCCGTTTTTATCAAAAATAGCAAGGCGGTATTTACCGGTAAATACCGGTATTTACCACCAACCCTGTACATAAATGACTATGCTGTGAAATTTCAGTAATCTGATACTTTTAATTTGTTCATTTCCAATGAATTTGAAAGCATTCACTTGATATACACAAAAGAAGTTGAATTAATGTAATCTACATTGTTTGAAATGAAAATTGTTACTTTTACATGTCTACTTGAATGAACTTACATTCATCTGATCAGATCTGAAGTTCTGTCCAATAGTCTTAACAATATTTAACCTATATGTGACCCATCATCACGATACCCTGATGAAGTCATACAACCCAAAGGTAAGGAAAGTGCCAAATATCGTAATTATGATATAAAGTATGACACTGAAGTGTCCTAAAAAATCAAAAGTATTATGACCTTCAAATGTTTTAAAAGTTTGCATATTTATATTTTCAACCAAACTAGTTTTCTTTCCATGTTTATGTTTCATAATATGTGCAACTTTATCAGGGTATTGTGCTAACAGGTCACATATACCCAGCAAGAAAAACAAAACCACTGGAAGACACCTACATGTACTTTATAAGCACAATGTTTTTTTAATACAATGAACAAGTCTCAGATAAATCTACCAGGGTTGGCAATTTCCCGGGAAATTCCAGTATTTCCCGCCCAGGTGGGAAATACTGGGAAATATTGGGAAGTGTTGGGAAGTACTCAAGATGTATAGGGAGGTATAAGGAAATACTAGAAAATACTTCAGAAACACATGGGCAATACTTGAAAACATTCAAGAAGTATATTTCATAGTATTTCCATGTATTTCTGACTATTTTCAATTTTCCTAAAAAATTATCAAGGCGGTATTTACCGGTATTTACCGCCAGTATTTCCCACTCCGGCCAACCCTGAAATCTACTCACTAGTTTTCCATTCAAACAACAAGTTCTTTTCATGAGAATTAAGAAAAAGCCAACGTTTGAAACTAGAGGAATAAGTATTACCACTCGCAAAAGCACAGTAATTTGTTAGTACATAGGTCGGTACATTCCCAAAAATGATCATTACTGGCTGTTAATGTTCAAATATATTTAGTCACATGTTTTACCCTGTACTAGGACACCATTTACATGTAACCAAAACTAGTATCATTTTTGTAAAGTGTTTAGTGAGAATATATTTGAGCATGTCAATTCTATGATAATTACAATGACACTTATCACAGTATGATGGAAACATGATAATTTTTCAAGGTTCATTAGCATTTAATGGTTAGTGTTCAAAAGCCATATGTTATATATGTCTATGACATAATAATGACAGCATCATGGGCAGGGTTGAATAACGAATGTGGGGGAAGCAAATTAGAAGAAAAATTACTTTTTGTGAAATACTGTACATTTAACAAACTTTCTGCAAGCTATTAATAAATTTTGTATCACATAACGATTTCTAATATGTTGATGAAAAATTATCATTTTTCATTAGTATTACAACTATTTCCTTACTAGTATTATTAGAATTATCTGTATTGTTACTACATAATCTTTGTAAATAATGGCTAATGTTGATCTCTAACTGTTCCTCTCCCCTCATCCCTCTACCCTTCATCCTAATCTAACATCTCCTCCTGTCTTTAACCCCTCCCATCCAGACATAATTATTTCTTCAGTGTTTGCATCATCTCCTGATTGACATCATCCCCTCCCCTCATCCCTCCATTCTTCGTCCTAACTTAAAATCTCCTTTCTTTCATCCCAAAATGCTACTCCCCACCACTTCTACAGAACATAAAAATAATCATACAATAGTTCTTCCTCCCTCTCCCAGTCAACTCATCCTAATCTTACATCTCCCATCTTCAGTCCCTCCTATTCCAATTTCCTAGCAACCTCATCTACAGAGCCTGAACTCATACCCTGATAATATGTCCCATCTTCCTCCCACTTACTCCTACCTCGTCCCTCCACCCCTCCTTACCTCAACCCTCCACACTTCCCTGTCTAACATCTCCACCCATCTTCTACCCCTCCCATTCGCCATTCCTACTCACCACCTCTTCTGCAGCATCCAAGTCTTCTCCTGATAGTATCCTGTTGATGGTATCTGCACACATTTGTCTCAGGTACTGCAGGCTCTTCAGCTGGGTCTTGGCATCGACCAATTCTGTGAATTCAACCATAATGACTCCCACTGATTACAACCACACCCATAACCACAAAATAGGGGAATCACCACCATAATGGTGTATATTATGTCATATATTTTGCATAGATATTTTCCTGATTTTGCCTCAAGATTGGGATTTCGCAAGAGTTCATTTCCATTATTTTATTGTGTTTTGTAAAGGCATATCACAAAGTAAATTTGTGGGGGTTTTTTATTCATGAAATTTGTAGAAACTAAAACCTCAGCAAAAGACTCAGCGGAAAAGTTATACAAGTAAGAGCAGTAAGTTATGCAGTAAGAACATTTAGTTTATTGCACACCCAAAAATTGAGTTCATCAGGAAAATGAGTGAAATTAATTTGTAATGCAAAGATTCATGTAAATCTTGGAATCTCACAAAGCAATGTGGATGAAATGTCAGTTTTCTTGAAATAAGGCTTTGTTAAATGCAAGCTGAAAGAAGTGCCATATAACACATTTTGGGATTGAAGATTAAATAATCTACTGAGGTTCAGAGAGGTCCATAATTTACTTCTTAATTCTTGTATTATTTTCTTTCAACTAGACTACATTCAAAATAATCTTTTCTTCTTCTTCTTTTCTTTTCTTTTCTTTTTTTTTTAAGTATAGGAAGCCCTATGTACACCTCTGGACTATGGGCCTGTGCTGCCCCCCCCCCCCCATGACAAAAGGGCATAACTGACATTTTGTTTTTCAAAATTGAGTTACATAGTGTAGGGAACTGAGTACTTCATGTTAAACATGCAGAACAAAAAAAAATGTTAATTAGAAGTGTCCCTTTGTTTCATAATCCCCTTGTTAAAAGGACAATGAATAGGGCTTTAAGGCTTTGAACAAAATACATTTTGCTCAATATCTTCAAAACACCAAAATGTCCATTATGCCCTTTTGTCGGGGGGGGGGGGGGGGGGTAAAGTGGTTGCACTGTGCAAATCTAGAACACAACTACCAATATTTGCATTCTTAACTTTTCACATCCAAGAAATGACTTTACAAAGGAGATCCCCTGAATTTATGTAGAATGTTGAATTTCACTTAAAGGCATCGTATAACAATGTTTCCAGTTTAAAAAATCTGAGATACATGATTCTCCATGCTACCAGTGTCTCTGATAAGGTCTAAAAATGAAGACCCTGAAAAAAAAATACAGTTCAAAACGATTATTACGTGCTTTAAAAAGTGAAAATCATTGAGCAACCATTCCAGTTTTCCCCTACAGATTGCCATGTTGCAGAAAATTTCATTGACCAACGATAATTCATATATGGTGATGTATATCTTAACATAATTTACGAGTGACAGCATTACTGTCTAAAGTTCTGTGTTCTCGGGTGTTTATTTGTCCATTCAAACACTATCAGATACATCAGATAGCAAAGTTTGAATTTTTTTTTTAATGGGGATTCCACAATTTTACATAGTCCCTATAAATCTTCACCTACATCTCCCAAGAATTGAGGTAGATTAGTCATTTTTTTAAGAACTGTTACACAACACACAAGTAGCGACAGTGATTTTCCGCGATCGCGGAAAACGGACGGAATTCACGGAAACAGCCTTTCGAAACGGAAAGTGGCTTTTCAAATGGAAAATCACGGAAAACGTATTTTTCCTCAAAATGTTCACATTTCGAAGGGAAAAACCTCGAAATTTGTAAATTTTGTAACAGAAATTACAAGAAATTGACCAAAAAAATTGCTCTGAAACGACAACGAAACAGTTAAAAAAACTTGCAACACCAACCAACCAGGCCGATTGCACAGTGCATCGACATACGACGTAGTAGATGACATACGAAAACGAACACAGCAGGTCTGCAGGAACACACGACTCACGATAGCCTGTCCAGACGCCGTGCGTATAGCACGGCAGCGGATGCTTGTATTTAGACTCACGAGTGAACAGAAAACATCACAGATCACAAAACCAACAAACACAGGAACAACCATGATCAACATTCAACACAAACTATGTCCTCAATCATCAAATTATACACAACAAACTCACCACACAATCACTTTGATGACAACATTTTCGAACTTTATTCCAAAATAAATTCATCTTCGATAGTTCTACGAACGAACACTGACAAACGTGTCTATACACAGTACCGGGCCGGCCGTCTATACCAAAGACGTTATAGCGCCGCTAGCGGC
>JZLH01S0092078.1:0-20148 GCA_001188425.1 Eucidaris tribuloides | reverse complement strand
AGGCCGGCAAAACTGGCCTCGACTTCCATTCGGCATATAACTGCTTCAGATGTGCAATGAAACTAGTGTATAGTTTCGTCAATTCTGACAATCTTTCTTCGAGTCTTTTGTAAAAGCAAACAGCGTTGTCATACAGATCATCGGAAACGATATTACACACACAACACCAATACATACATAAACACACACACACACCACACACACACACACCATTACACACACACACACACACACACACCATTACACACACACACACACATACGTGTAATCACCTTCGACGACGGACTGACCAATGTTTTATGTGAGGTATCTGTGTTGAGAGTGTTTGTTGGTAACCGCGCACGTAATACAGAGGACACACACGGCAATGTTTACCTATTAATGAAGGACGAAAACTTCTGACAAACTGCGGACGTATACATTACAGTACGACAACTCCAAACCGCGGAATGTTCTCTAATATACCCCCAGACCTTGCTTACTGGTTTAATGTCGCAAAAGCACCTCAATTATACAAGAAGATCTAAAAAACGGGGACCGTCCCTCCTGGAAGGTACATGTACGTCGGCGGTTCTACAGCTAAAAATTAATCAAAACGTTCCACGGTGGAGGCGATACAAACACACACACACACACACACACACACACACACCACACACCACCACACACACACACACACACACAACACATACACACACCATACACAACAACAACACACGTACAAAACACACATTTGTCCCACCGCCAATGAGGACGTACGGAACTATGCAAAACGGGACTATGAATCATAATTGCATACCTCAAGAGAGAATTATGTGTGACATACCAAGGACACACAAGCAATATGTTTTATTTTTTTTTTTTTCGAAATATACCACTATATATACAAAGAGGACACAATTTCCCAACGTTTTTACTACCAGAAATCAGAGTAAGGATGTCCCACATTTGATTAGAAGTAGAGTTGTAGATTTATGCCTCAATTGAGATGCTTACACATCACCCACCCACCCACACACACAACAACACACACAACACACACACACACACCATCACACACACACACACACACACACACCCCACACACACCCCCCCCCCCATACAAGCGACTTCCATCAACGCAGTCCTCAGGACGTGCAGATTTTGTTGTAGTATCGAATTTTATTATAACATAACAGTTAAGGTACATATAATGTATAGAGAATTAATTTGGATGTAAATTTTACTTCTTGTAACAGCGAATTTTTATTATAACCCTTTCTAAATAACGCAGAGTGCAGTGTATCTCATAAATTTGATTGGTTACCACAGAGGGAGCTCTTTGTTAACAGTAATAAAAACCCCGATTCACTCGGGACGTAATGTATCTAAGAAATGGGTAAATTGCAATTCCTGCTGAGATTTGAACAGACTCATTTCAGAGAATGGCCACCTTTCCCCCATATCTCTTTAATTTCAATCAACATATGAAAGTATCGGTGCACACACTGTTCTCATCAATGACCACAATGAGTTGCAGCAAAAAATGTGAACAACATTCATTTTAGAGAACTCGATATGAGTTGTTTGGAAATCATATGCTTTAATAGAAACACCAGCATTACATACTTGACACAAGTAACATCTATGATACTGGAAATAATAAATACTTTCTCTTAAATACCAATGTCTGTCAAGGAACCATTGGAGTTGGCAAAGAAGTTACAACTTGGTTAAGCATGAATTTTTTTTTTCCTACCGCCAGAAAAAGCTACTTATTGGATTGATCTAATCTTATGAGTTCTTATTGTCATCATTTCAGAAAGGCTACACATATCAAAAGCAGAGCGAGATCTACAGAGTAGTAAAGTTTGCTTTGTTGCATGCAAGTACATCCTACACAAAACTGGATAACACAAATAACCGGGACATTTGAAATTAACTAAGTATTTTGACCTCTCACTCCCATTGCATTCAATTTAAATTGAAATTCATGTACAGTAGTACCCAATATGATCAGAAGCTTGTCAAGTTGAACCTTGCACCTTTAACTTCAAAATTTAATCAGTATAATGATGCCCTTCATAGTTCACACTTGACCCAATTTTCCCCCTTTAGGGTAGAAGTGGTGACAATGATACTTTCAATATACTGCATTTTTGGCTGAGTAGCCATGGAAAGGCCAAAGATAGAAATACAATTTGAGGTTATTATATGTACCATTGAGATAATAAAAGAATCAAATTATGTAACAAATGGAATGTACTTGGCAATTGGTAGGGTATAGTCCATATCTCTCCAAAACATTTCCCTGACCTTTTTGATGAAATTTTTGATGCAAAAACATCAAAAATGAATGTCACCATGACAAGTGTTATGATTGAAATGAAAATAACTTTCTATCATGCCAGAATGAATTTCGGTCATCTCTGTATAATGATTTCTTCTGCATCTTAATTCTCTCTGCAAGATCCTTTCCTTCATTAACTTTCCATCACTTTTGTTATTTTTCATGAAAATATGCATAAATTACATACATAAAAATAAAGAATTTAGATTCACTTTCTCCATAAATTGTGTGCAAATTCCTTAGTAACCCATCACCATACAATTATTTCATAAAAGATTAACAAAGACCACTTTTAGATATAAATCTAGCAGAGTGTGATCCAGTTAATGTCCACGACGGACATTTTCAAAAAATGACCATTATTGAAAGCCTAGGAAAGTTTTAGCATTGTACATACCTCTACTGACAGCGCTCTACAATAAATCCATACAACAACGCCTTGATATTCTTCATTTTCTTCTCAGGGCTTCATAATGGTCATTTTGAAAGTGTCCGTCCCGTGACATTAACTGATCCAACACTCAGCATGCATAATAGTTTTACTTTTTTACCTAAATTTGATCATCATACAGTGGAATTATACACGGCACAAAGGCTTTTTGCCAAAAATGTCATGATCAGTTTCACCGACGATCTCTATTGTGTTGTACGATATGACGGGAACAGAAGGGGACAATGAAATATCAATGGACTCAACAACTGTAAACTGGTCTACGAATGGGCGTGTGAATTCTAAGACATTGGAATATTAATTGAATAAACAACTTACAGTTTTACACTATTACTTTTGTGTTTTTTTTTCAACCTATAAACATCTTTGGAATCATATACCTGTATAATGATATAAATTGTACTGCGTGAGGAAAGAGAAGTTTAACAGGTTTTCAGCTACTTCCACAGTATCAAGAAAAACCTATTGTTTAAGCATTGTCAGAAATCTACTGAAGATGTTTTAAGGCCGCTATACACCGCACACATGACGGTTCACGATGAACTCCCGTCGCGGACAGTCCGTCGTGATAAGACGAACATGTGCAGTCTTTGCCTAAAAACCATTTTCGCCTCGGCGAATGCTATTACATCGCAAGAAAACGATTCCCTTGTCGCCGACCGTCGCGTTGTGGTGTATAGCAGCCTTAAGATTAGGCAAAGATGAATGAGTTCATTAGATAAATCTTGAAATTACTTTGTTGTGTGATGCCGGATAAAATCTCATGCACAGTACTCTGAATTCAATTTGTTAAATGTCTCAATTTCACTTTCAGGAAATTACAGTTACAATGGTGAGGGTTCCATTTATTTTACATATTCGGAAGAAAGCCTAAAATTTGTTTATTATCATCTTCAAAAGATCATCATACATAAATACATTCAACATTCGTACATAATTCAGAAATTGTAATGACAAATAAGTTTGACTTGACAATTCCATACCCCTGCCCATCACATGAAGTAATTACAGGCAAAAATTGCCTGATCAATGCAAAAAAGAACAAAGACAATAAAACATACATGATTAAAAGTAAAAAATAGGCGATATGGTTATGCAGCATCAAATATCCAATAAACTTCGCTATTTTGCTGCCCGAGTACGAGGAAATTCTTCATAATGCCCATGCCATTTGATATGTTGTTTTTCCTGTACTTCACTGCATGCGAAACATATTCATTATTACCCAATTTGTATATATTGTGAACAAATAAATAAACTGGATTGCCATTGAACAAGATAAAACCAGTCTGATATGACAAGCAGATTGATGTTAATACGTATTCACTCCATTTGGATCTGACAACTGTTATTGAAACCGCACCTCTTAGAATGGTCATCGCAACAGCATACATGAACAACATTCTGACATGGGTTATCATAAATATCTGACACTAACTACCAAGCGGAGAATATTACATTATTTCAGAAAAAAAATTGCACCATCTCAACTTGTGACCCAATGAAAGACAACAGACACTGGTATCTCATCACAAGTCCACGGGAAATGCATGTTAAAGCAAATATCAAACCATCTTCAACGGAATTACCCTATCTAGCCGGGTATTTTGGGAGATCACATGGCCGCTCGAAGGCCCCCCCTTGAGATCTGGGCCGGTCGCCCAGCGCGGATCGCGTAACGAAATCTGCACGCACGTGCCCACGACCTAATCTACAAAATCGTATAGCGTAGTATTTTTTCATTGAAAATTTTTTATAATTATGACTAATTTATGCATAATTTAATATGATGAAATCATATTTTGCGTAACTCACGTAAAAAATCTCCAAATGTGCTAATTTTTGGTGTAGAAGCCCTTTGTGTGTCTTAGCCAAATGTACTTAGAGCAATTCGATAGTCAGATGAATTTCTTATGTATTTATGTTTTTGCAATTCTTACTGTATTTCTTGTTTTCGACCTTTTGTTTTCATTGTTTTTTCGAATGAAAATTTGTCGTGACACTTATGCGATTATCAACAGCATAAAATTAAGTAATTTGAATCAGTAAAGCCAAAAAATATAAATACATTTATAGATTTTGGCCTGAAAACACCAACAATTTGATGAAATTGTACACAAAATCATGTTTTTGACATATTTTTTGTGCGTACATGCATGTGACAAAATATGGATTTCGGAACCGCATACGGAGCGTTGGCAAATTTGGTCTTAAAAGATGCGGAGATCGGAGAAAAAAAGTCATGAAACACGCGGCGAGAGCTTTGTCGCGTTACGAACATATTGCCTGCGACAACGTCAGGGGGGAAGGGTTTAAAAAACAAATCAAACTAGGCAGATGCTTCAAAGTGCATTCATATGAATATCCACACTCCTTCCACTCATCTTTAAATTCATGGGAAGAGTCAATGATGCCTTATAACTGCGGTTTATCATGATCAAGATCTCATATCATCATCTCAAATCAAATTATCAATGTAAAACGCAGAGGTATATGTACGGCACTGCTAATTGTCAAAGATCATTTTTGTTGCTTTGGACAAAAAAAAAAATGAAAAAAAAACATGCTACAACAATGATCTAAAATTGCATAAGCATTTGCAATTACATTATTGTTTAACTCTTTTACAGGTTTGTGGCCACAGTTAGCCAATTTTCTTGAAAGCTCGTACTGATGAATCAAAACACAAAGGCATATCTGAAATTTTCCAAATCTATATTTATGACATTATAGTAATTACGAGGCCATTAAATTTTAAACTTGACACAGAAAAAGACCACATTAGTTTTTGGTTGAAGAAACATACAGTAATGACAATAAATTCATTAATCAGAACCAGATTAAAATTTAATATTGAAAATGTTTCTTAAGATGTTGTGAAATCAATTGCGCTAATATCTCTGAAGATTCTGACAGATGCATAAGGGCATTGCCAACGAATATTGACAAAATCACAAAATATATAAAATTGCCTATTCGAATCTTATTACCTTAATGCTTTGAAATTTGGGGTATGAATCATTGAAAAACAAATGGGGACCATTCATTTCTACTCTAAAAATTTACGTCTCAACAGCACCTTTAGGAGAATCAGAACCATACATGAAATACCACATGTCGGACTAGGTGACTAAATCTCGAGTTTATGAAAAATATTAATCATTTATTCTTGCCACTTTTTTCCATGCAATAGCCTTCTCGTCTCATTGTTTGAAGTAATAAACGCTCCAGATATGCAGTACTAAATCTGAAAAGAACATGCGATAAAGGCAAATTTGTGTTGTGATGGACAAATGTAAGCTACCCATGTTTTTTGATGTTTTAGTTAAAAATGAAAAGATTTTTATGAATAAGGTTATATATTAAATGACTTATCAAGACACCAGAAAAGCACATGAATACCAGAGTTTGTTTCATTGATAAGGTTGGGAAACTTTGAGGACAAAGACTTGTCATTCTTTTTTTCATGTCCTTTTTATGAACGTAACTAACCATAATTAAGTCTTGTTATTACATCGACTCTGAAATAGTCTCTCATGATTTTGCTTACTTGATTTGTGAAGTAGCGTGCCAGTCTAAAGAAACTGACAGTACCAATAATCAGAAAAAATAATATCAAAGCATTTTTCATGTAAGCAGCCAATGTTGAGTATAAGTTCTGTCATTAAAGTGTAACGTAAACTAATCATGGAATTGCCATAAACATTTTTATATCCCTTGGAAATAACAACTTTATTTCTTGAATAATATGTTGGTGGGATGACAACAGAATTGAGTGAATCTACATTGCCATCAACTGGCGCTACAGTTCAATACTAAATTCTCACCTATTCAAACCCAAGACCATGATTATTCAAGAAACTTTAAAACAGAATTACACAAACATTGCACTTGGCCAATTTCATAAAAACTGCATATATTTTTATCTAATGACAGCATGTTGCATGTTGAGAAACACTTGTTTCTACATCCCTGAAACAAACTGTTCAGATTGAGTCAGTCAACACACCATGTAGTCATTGCCGACTACACATCGATTAACATCAGGCAGACGTTTCTTCACTTAGCAAGAGAACAGTGCCAAGCACATAACAGGAAATCCCACAATTGCAGCGAGAAAACGACTTCACATACCACAAAAGCTTAAATACTTAAATTCACAAACTATGCCCACTGTGGATCGTATCCTAATCTGCCAACTTTTGCAACTTCATATTTCAAGAATTTGAATAAATTCCTATTATTTTATCTCTCTCTTCTAAATATTGTAAAATTCCTATCATTATGATCCCCGTGTAGACGTTGCTGTGCCAGAAAAATTGTAAAAATTGTCGATCAGGAACGCCACTATCATGTCTCCAACCAGAACTGAATACCAGCATCCGTACTGAAATAAAAAAAGATAAAAACAAAACAAAAGGAGGGACAGCATCTAGATACAAGACTTTCAGTCATGCATGGATACTATTATAATCCCAACAGATGGCAAGATAATGAAATAGTTTATCCATTTATAAATTATAAATATTTTTTTGCCAATACATCAGCATTTCATTTATCTTCATTAAACAATGTCACAGTTTTTAATATTTTCACAAACAGGTTCTTTGATAATGAATCAACTATCCCCATATCATCATATAATCATTAGAAAATTATCATCAATTATGATATTCATAACAATCATCATAATTAGAATACCTTATTATCATCATCATCATCAGTATCATTATTGTTCATCATCATCATCATCATCATCCATCTTCATTATCACCTTCACCATGATATAGGTTTTTTTTTACATACTTGATACTAACTTATTTTATACATACTATATACTAATTATACAGTTTTAAATGACAATCTAGGGTCAGAAAACAAATTAGCGGACGTTCAAATCTTTAAAGTACGTCTCTAAAACATGATATACAATACCACCATTTTAGCTCTCAAAAATTAATAGGTGTAGTTCAGGCAATGCAACAGAGAAATTCTTAAAAAAGAGGGAAAAATTGCGGCCCCCTGGGGGAGGGTGCTGGGAGGGGGTTCCCCGCTCACGGTCGGAAAATTTTGAAATTCAGGTATGAAAAACTCCTGTTTGATGCCATATCTACAATAAATTTTTCTGTTTGAAAGAAGGTTTTTCTAAGCATAATTGAACATCAAAATTACAAAGTAAAGTTTAATTGTTATGCATAGTATCTGCAGCTAAGCAGCTGGCCAGCTTCAGCTGAACAATCTGAAAAATTCATAAAGCAAGGTGAAGTCTTGCTGGATTAAGGACAAGTTCCACACATGTATCGCAACAGGTACTTAAGTCCATAAATAATTGATCAAATGAAGTATTGTGAGTAGCACTGTAATGTAAAAGCAGCTCAAGGTACATCACAACTCCACAGATGCCCACACCACTGTCGTTGGCCCGTCAACTGCACTGCAAGCTCAACTTCATACTCACACTAAACTCAGTCTCACTGCCCATTCATCTTGTTGCGAAACATCCTTTACATGAAGTCATTTTTCCTCACATCCTCATTTTATTTGTTGAAGAAATACATCTAAACAAGCCTATAGTATACTTTAAAATCCATTACTATCCACGACAGTCAAAGCAGTAGCCTAGACTTCAACATTCCTCCGCTCCGCTTCGTTTACTACGTGGTCGCATGCAGTAATATGCCTGCATGCGCCAATGCACATTCATAAACAGACTCATCCACATCCCAATGCACTACACACTGCGATCTCTCTCGATTCGGCGCGGATATGGTAGCCTTAAAAAACAAAAAAAGAAGAAACACAATTTTTTTCCGTGACTCTTTTTTTCTCAGAATTTCGAAATCCGCGGAAATCTCATGCCTGGTAGTTGTTTATAATGGGAGCATTTCTATGGTGACGATGATGGAATCTTAAAGGTTAGTGACATGATTAGGAACATGTGAAAATGCCTCAAGAACCAAACGAGTTGAAATATATACCAACTGTACACCAGCTGGAGTAGATCTCCCAGCTGGAAGGATTTTGTCTCCAATTTGTTTACTTAAGGAGAATCGAGCATGAATATAGTAGTATTTTAATTTTCTTGTGCCCCGATAAAAATACATTCCATAAGATTTGTCTATCACAGGACATACAGATGGAAGTTACTTTAGAACGAGTCAACTTTTGACTACCAAATTTTAACAGTAGAATCCTTGCACAGTTTACTTGATTCTAGAAGAGTTTCAGCCCAAGTTGTGGACTAAGCCCAATCATGTCATTTACCTTAAACTCTTATGGTGTTTCATACTTACATCTGCAGAAAATTCTACAATTTCAAACTGGTCCGAAATGTCCGGCACGACCCCGGACACGAGGCCAAAGATGGCGACGGTTGAAAACAAGACGCTGTATAAAAGAGGCTTGTTCTCTCGCAGACTCTCCATAAATGGGTGGCCCTGCAAAAATAATGATATACAGAGGAAATTGTTAACCATCATCATCATCGGTCGTCTGTAGATGGAGTGTAAGATGCACAAGCAACATGGCTTGCCCAGAGTACTCTATCTAGCGTCAATTTAGGAATTTCAGTTAGTTCCAGACCGATATCTTGTGAAATGGTGTCTGGAAAAGTCAGTGATTTTCTACCTCTTTTGGCAGACCCTCCTGTTGGTGTCCAGAAAATCAACTTCGGAATTGGTTGATCAAGAGAGTGCATGCAGTGACCTGCAACGTCTTTGCTTTATGACAGAAGATATGTGTGGTAATTTGTTGTATACTACTCTGTTTGGAATGGGGCTGGGGTCTTTCCAGGAAATGTTCAGAGCTCCACGCAGTCGTTTTGTGTAAGCACCATCAGTACACGCTTCCATTTTCCATTTTCAAAATGGGATTGTTAATAAGATGACCAAAAACTTTTCTATTTAGGCAGGATCAGGACATAGCTAAATCAATATTGTAATCCACATCTTGTATGCTGTTGGATTCTTTATGCAGTCATTGATGATAAAACCCTAAAAACAAACTCTTCAAAGGTTGGAGGAAAGTAAAATTGACTGTTTTTTTTTTACAAATTTACCTTAAGTTTGCCGGTATTTTTGTCTACACACAACAAGCAAATACACACAAATAAGCAAACTAAATAAACAAAAAAATATCAAAATTATGTACAGGTTTATAGCCACAGGCAGACACATCCACACCCACCCAAAACATATTCACGCAAAAGAATTCATAAATACACAGTCACACACATAGACAAACAAAGACACACAAATACAATGCAACACATACATATATCACCAAACACTGACATATAGTGCAGGGCGATATTTTAATAATATCGAAATTAGTTCATGTAAAAAAAAAATCAAATACTTATGATGATCTCATGATTATTTCAAAATATCGCCGGAGGCACGATATGGCCCAAAATATCATCAATTATGAAAACGTTATGGGGCAAATGCAAGCACTGCAGTGGGAGGGACCAAGAAATCCCCATAACCATGAATACTCTGCACACCAGTGCTACTGCCTGTACAGGGAGGTGGGAATAAAAGAGAGACCTCTATGCTGTTCAGCTTTCAAACTTGTGGTATCAGGAGCAGTAGTGCATTTAGTGTAATTGTCAACTAATACAACTCTGTCAACACACTGTCCACCAAAAAATGCTATTTATAAACAATCGGCACCATGAATCTCCCGATCTAGTTACAAGAGGGTCTGCAGAAAGCACCATTGTTTGACCACGCTTTCATAACAGCCCTACAGGGCACACTGTTAATTTAAGCCTAAAATAGATTTATCTTATTCATCACTAGTCTGTTTTTCAACTTTGGCCATATATCGTGTTATCAACGATGTTTTTTCCATGATAATTGAATGAGGTTTAGATCAAATATTGCCAGTTCTACTGACATACCTTGTAATTGACAGCAAAAGTGCTGACTTGTAGCATCATAGATAACACATACACAGTGCTGTTGACGAGGTTGGGCTCAAAGTCCTTCTCTAAATCAGCAAAGTCAGTTTGCCTGCAGGAAAAAAAATGTATGATGTTACAAAATCCTTTTAACTTTTTGTAAAACCAGAAATTTTTGCAAACATTTAAAATTCATGAATTTTGTGAAGAGTCGAGATTCACGAATGTAAAATGCATGCAAAAGCTTGTGTATACTCACCCTTTTGAATGCAAATACAAGACTGTGTACTGCACAAGTCAAATGACTTGAGATATTAAGTGAAGTAACAGGCCTAATAGTGCGCGGTCACTTACGACGGTCGCAATGCACTTCTACACTTGATAAAACAGGGTTTCAGTGGCATTTAAACAAAATATTTTCTGTAAATTGTTGTGATAATTTATTAATACCCAAATGCTTCTTCCTAGCAAATTTCGCTACATTTCATTTTTGTCATGGTCGGTGATTCGCGAAAGTTTCGTGCACGTGAAATGGCTGTTGAGTCCTATTCGCGAAAGTTTCATGTCGAAAACACAATTTGTATTGAAATTGTACATAAAATCATGTTTTTGATCAATTTTTGATGCAACATGCATGTACGAAATTATGTGTAACTCTGGAATCACGTACCCAGGTGTCCCGAAAATGGTCTTAAAAGATGCGGGAGATTCGAAGGGAAAAAGTGACGAAACATTATGACTGCAGCCCTTCAATACTGACCTGGGTGGTGACCTGGCCTTGGCTTCTCCTACCAGGAATATCAGGCAGGTGAAATGGACAGCAAACTGTAAGACCACGGTCAGGATGGTGTACACGTTGAAGATGTTAGGTAGGGGACGGCTCCTTGATAATGTCTTCAGAGGCTATTAGGAAGAGTTTGAAGGGCAAAATCAAATTAACTCGTATAAAAATAATATCACAAGATGTTGGATGCAAACGGAATTTTATGCGTTTTGATTTGACCTTACAATGCCACCTAATCGTTTGAATCACGTATTACCTGCCTGATCAATCATTTTTACTTGTGTCAAAAAAAGAGAAATTTTAGTTAGGAATTGGGCGGCTATTGGTTAAAGACACTGTATAACATTTAAAAAATTGTCAAACTTTGCTCTGCTGTCTGACAGTGTTTGAATGGACAAATGAACACCCTACAACACAAAAGTTCTGACAGTTATGCTGTCACCTGTAAAATATGTACAGATAAAAATTGGCACACAAATTATTCTAAGCTGATGCACAATGCGCAACACAGCCGTCTATGGGGGGAAACCAGAATGGCCTTTCAATGCTTTTTACCTTTTTAAAGTACTTAATGATCATTTTAAACTATAATTTTTTCAGAGCTTCATTTTTTGACCTCATCAAAGACACTACTAGTAGCATGGGGAATTAAGTAGCTCACATTTTTTTTTTAATGGAAATATTGTCATACAATGCCTTTACCTACACATTGTTTCAGTTTTGTATATTCAATTCTACCCAGGGAATCTTTAAGTTTACAAACTAATATCACAGGGATGTTGGATGCAAAAGGAATTTCATGATTCTTGATTTGACCTGTGAGGTGCCACCCAATTTTTCAAACAAGATATTATCTGCTGCATCATTCATGTTTACTTGTGACAAAGTACAGTGGAAAAAAGGAAAGAAATTGTAGTTGGGAATTGGGATGTTATTAAGGCCGGGACTAATACCCGGGTACCCGGGTCCCGCTCGAATGCCTCGGGTACCCGGGTCAAAAAATCAATACTCGTTACCCGAAAATTGCAAGCTGATTTTTTTTTCTGTCTTACAACGATGTATGCATAACAAGAAGCATCACATACAAACACAAATCTCTCTTTGCATCTCACTAAATACCTTAAAAGTATCCTCAAATATCTTTGACAACATGAACATTACCAAGAATTATGAAATCATTCATGTTCTGATAACGTTCTCTTCGTGTTAAAAACGAACCATATCTTGTATACGTTCGATCCACTCACAGTCAGTGCTGAATTAACTGCGCCAGCTCAGTCTAGCTGGCCTGGCGATCGCCAGTGGTGGCTAGGCTGCGACTCGAAATTTTAATTTCCTCCTATGGTGCTAGCTAGGCGATCGCCACCGGTTGCTAGGCTGCGACTCAAAATTTTAATTTTCGCCTACAGCGCATGCAGGCTAGCTAGTTGCCCACGAAAGATATTGGCATAGCGCCCCCTACGACGTAAAGCAGCACAGTTTTGACTTTCGCGCGACCGATATGGCACAGTACGAACGCGGCTTCGACCTCATATGGTTTTAGTGGGGTGGTGCAGCGAACGGGGAAAGGCTTGTAGGGAAAATCCCCTACCGTATATTTAACAATGTGTTACGGCATCGCAGTTGAATTCATCAGGCATTGGCTTTGTCAAATTTGTTTAGATACGTATTCAGATCGGTTTGTAACTTGGAAGATATTTGCAGAGAAGAATACTCAACCATTATTTTCTGGTAAGCAGTACCTGTTTAGAGTCACACATATTCACAGGTGTATCTCTTGACTGATTATTATTTTTGTGCGACATGATTTTTGGGTACCCGGGTACCCGCCCGAAATTCCGGCGGGTACCCTAAAAAAAAAAAATACCAGAAAATCCCGGCCTTAGATGTTATTGGTTTAAAAAATCCCATGCCTACATAACATATTGGCCAAATCACCCTCTTGTCTATCAGCGTGTTTCTATTGAGGCATCCTGTATTCATCCGGTAACCCTAATAATACCGGGGGGGGGGGGGGGGCGATAATGGGCCCCCCCCATCGGACAATTCGCAGATTACGCCGCGCATCTGCGAAATTTTTTGACAACGCTCACTCGGCTTTTTACTTTACAAGTATGCCGTGCTTATTTTAAGGACCATTTTCGAAAATCGGTACGTACATTAAGACGCATGCGTGACTTTTCGTACATTGCATGCAACTCCAAAATTTGCTCAAAACATTGTGATTTTGTGTAAAATTCAATGCAAATTGGACGTTGTCTTTCAGCCAAAATCATAAATGTTTATGATTTATTTTTACTTTTACTGGCTGAAATTGGATTAGTTATATACTGTTATGATCGCAAAGTGTCCAGACAAGTTATCGAAAAAATAATAAAAAAACAAAGGTTCGAAAAACAAAGAAATACATAAAGAATTTCACAAAACAATAAAATACATAGGAAATTAATTCTGGATTTGGGCGCAATTTTTTTTGTAGATTATTGTTTGAAGTCTAAATGAATATTATTCACAAAAATTTAGCATCTCTCTAGCTCATTGTAAGTGAGATATAGTGTGAAAAATATTCAATACAATTATTTGCATAATTAATTACTTAAAAAATGATAAAAAATCAATTTTTTGAAATTTTACTATACAGACTTAGTAGTTTACACCGGCTTCTATGCGCAGGTGCAAATTTTCGCGGCGATCGCGTGATCTGCGGCGAGTCTCGGGGGGGGGGGGGGGGGGGGGGGGGGGGGGGGGGGCCTAAATGGCCCCACCTGGTAATAAGTAGACCAAACAATAAGCCAGTATTTTTAGGTTAAAATTTAATTGGCTAATAGCAGTAAGCGGTGATGTTTCTATTGAGATTTGCATTGTTCCCAAAGTTCATGATTGTATCAGATCACTGAACACCTTTGCGAAATTGCGGCTAAAGTTTGCTTGAGCCTGGGTATGTACAAAGGTAAATTGTGGGACGACAGAGGTTCAAATATTATGCTCAATCGAACACACGGTGGCTGCAAGCCAGGGGTCATTTTTATTCGATTAATGTGATTTGTTTGATTTTTGGTTTCTTGCGGCAAAGTGCATTTGTGCAGCGGCACAGGTGACTGATTTCAATTGATCAATCTTACGGTATTTACGGTATATCTCAACACCCATTATCCTACAAAAAAGAATACGGAACTTAGAGCAGTTCGCTGCGCGCAGTCGATGGGTATGCCTCCGCAGCCTTGCACTCCATCAATGGATTGTTTAATTTTTGAAAAGCTTCAGTTACCATGTGCAGACCATTAGCACTGAATAAGCAATTAATGATAAGCCATGTGAACCTTTGACAAAGTTAACAGTAAAATCAATTTAACGCTCTCAAGTAAATATCGCAGGTAACGAGCCCAAATCAGACATATTAAGGCCCGGTGACTTCTTGACCTCTGCCTTTACAACTCCAAAATCGCATCCTGTAAATTGGTGCTCTATATAAGATCTTCTCCCAAGTATGACATTCTAAAATCGGAAAAGTCATATCAAGTTTTATCACAGTAAATGAGCCACAATCAGAATGTTTAAGGCCGCCCGAGTGACTTGAGCTCAATCTAATCAGTTTATTTGGTGCTCATAATAATACTTGCACCCAAATAACATAAAAATTTGACAGCCGTTCCTCAAGTTATCCTGGTAACGGCCAAATCAGCACTATTTTTAGGCTCGGTGACCATATTGACCTTTCAGTCCTCCAAATCTAAATCAGTTTATTTGGTGCTTACTAATAAAATACTTCACCCAGTTTCATCACAACGCGACAGCCGCTCTCAAGTTATTGACGGGTAACGAGCCCAAATCAGAATATTTTAAGTTGTCCGGGGTGACCTCGTCGACCTTTGACCTTTTGAACTCACAATCTAATCAGTTACATATTGGTGCCCATATTACAACTTCACCACCGTTACATATGAAAATTTCAAGCTGAGCCATTTCAAGTTTTATGCTGTACGAGCCCAAATCAGACATCTTTTTAGGCCAGGTGACTTGACCTTCCAGGCCCAAACATTAATCAGTTCATTGTTGCTGCATAATACATACTTAACCCATTACATTCACAATACCGACAGCCGCTCTCAAGTTTGCGGTACGAGCCAAATCAGAATATTTAAGGCCCGGTGACTATTGACCTTTGACCTTTCAGCCCAAATCTAATCAGGTTCATTGGTGCCTCATCAATAACATACTTCACCCAGTTACATTGACAATACGACAGCCCGCTCTCAGCAAGTTATCGCGTAACGAGCCAAATTCAGACATATTTAAGGCCCTGGGTGACCTTTGACTTGAGCCCCAAATCTAATGCAGTTCATTGTGTGCCTCATGAATACATACTTCAACCCAAGTTAATCACATTCGATAAGCCGTCTTTCAATATTATCGCCGATTCAGAGGTAACGAGCCAAATCAGACATATTTTCAGGCCCGGTGGACCTTTGACATTTGACCTTTCAGCTCCAAACATCGTAATCAGTTCATTGGTGGTTCATAGTACATACTTAGGGTCCTAACGTCTACATCAAATCGATGGGGTTGCTCAAGTTATCGCACCTCCTCTGCGGTAACACGAGCCCAAATCGAGACACATATTTAAAGGCCCGGTGACTTTGATACTTTGACCTTTCAGCCCAAAATCTTATACAGTTCATTTCGGTGCCTCATAAATTACATACTTTCCACCCCAAATTACCATGACAATCGACCAGCCGCTCTCAAGTTTTTTATCGCGGGGCATCACCCGGAGGTAACGAGCCCAAATTCAGGACATATTTTAAGCCTTGGTGCTTTGACCTTTGACCTATTCAGCTCCAAAATCTAATTCAGTATCATTGGTGGCATCATCAAGTACATACTTGGTTCTACGTTTACATCAAAATCAGATCGGGGGTTCTCAAAGTTATCGCGGTACGAATCCCCGGTAACGGAACGCGACGGAGGACGGCACGGCGATGTACGCCCTTGTTACCGACTAGTCTTGTCTCTTTTCACCACGGATATCTGCTGCTGCTTATCCCTTCCACGCGTCGCGAGATTACACGATATTAAGAATCGACGATGGTCTTCTTAGGCTGGGTAGCATTATCTCATTGATCATTTATCTTCTCGTCCTTTCTTCAGTCGGCTCTCGATTATAATCGCCTCCACTGTGGATGCACACGGTGGGTACATGTTCATTGTTCGCAACGGGACAACCCGAAAATCATGATGCCTCGAGCAACATTCGTTGCGGTAGGCAAAATAGCACGCTAACTTTAGAAGTAAAAAGACAGTAAATGCGGGAATGTCTGTTTCACTAATGCTATGTGGTCATTTAGCTACCATTTGCTGCGTATCAAGCGCTTTCATCAATACTCGGAGAGAGAATATACGTTCTCACTAATGAGAACACCATCTTATGTATATTCGGAGACGATATTTTTGGCAGAGAGCTGTTGAATAACGCCTTAATATGTGGTTACATAATAGAACGATGATGCAATCTCACTTTGATTCTTGAAATGAATCAAGAAACAGCGCGGCATAGGAGACTTTGCTTCAGATTCGGCTGGCGATCACTGAATTTGACCCCATCCACAATAGAGCGGACACTCTGACTGTAGGCAAGAATATACTGAGGTTGTTACGAAGCATTGACGTACGTCATGAGGCTGGGTATCGTTTTTTCGGAACCATCTTGAAGGTGTGTTGTGATGTGGCTTCTCACTCAACGCTCTACACCGACCGTTTGCTTGATTGATGTGGCATTACTGTGGGGACAAGGAGTTTGAGAAAGACAGAAGTTTATGAGACAAGATATTCACAGTCTACTGTAGGCAAAGACTGAGGCATTTGAGCAGGGCCAAGATCACCTTGAACATCGACATGCCTGTTGAGTGACCAACCATGCACCACTGCGTACCTCTGGTTTGATGATGTTGGATTACTGTGTAGAACAAAAGAGAGAATCCATTGAGAGAACAGACATGTCACCAATTTACAATTCTAGGCCAAGAATGAGCGGCATGAGTGGCTCAAGGTTCTTGGAACCACTCTCAAGCAGTGGGTGTACCAAGTACAGCAACCCTGACGTTTTGGATTTTGATGATCTTGCTGGACACTACTGTGAACACGAAGAGATGTTGGCATCTCCGATGATAAACTGTAGCACATGTCACCAGCTGCTACTGTTAGGGCAGACAGATCGAGCTCCCTGGCATTTGGAGGGAGGGTTCGTTGACATCTCAAGAGTCGAGGTGCACCAACGTACAGCAACCATTGCTTTTAGATGATGTGGACATACTGCATTGAAACAAAGAAGAGATCATGGAATAGACATGTCACCAGGTCTCCTGTAGGCAGAATGAGTGGCATGAGGGTCCAGGTTCTGTGAACATCTCAGGAGTGTGTGACCAACATTACAGCAACCATGCTTCGATGATGTGGCATACTGTGAACAAGAGAGATACATGAGAATAGCGACATGTCACACAATCTACTGTAAGGCAAGAATGTGGGATTGAGTGCCCAGGATCCGTTGACCACAATGCTTCAGGTAGCTGCTGTGCGACCTAACCGTACCAGCAACCTGCCCTTGATTCAGACTGTGAGGCCATTACTGTGAAACAAAGAGCAGCATCATGGACGAATATGAACATGTCACCAAATCTTACTGTTAGGCAAGATACTGAGCTGGCATTGATAGTGCCATGCGATCCTTGAAACATCTCAAGAGTGAGTAGACTAATCGTACACGCAACCCTGATTTCGAATGATGTGCATACTGTGAACAAAGAGGAGATCTATTCGAGTCCACTAGACATGTCACCAATTACTGTAGGCCGCGATAATAGCGATATCATGAGGCCAGAGATCTCTGAAACATTAGAGTGGTGAGCCACACTCTTACGGCCGACCTTGCATGCATGACTGTTGGCATACTGAGGAAGAAGAGAGTAAATATTCGAGAACAGATGTGTTAACCAGTTTACTCTAGCGCAAGAATGAGTGGAAGTGAGTGCCAAGATCTTAAAATCTGAAAGACTGGTGACCAACGTTACAGTGACCCTTGCTTGAATGATGTCGGACATACTGGTATGCTGTGGACAGTGGATCAGCGAAGAAACGAGACAGAGCATGTCACAATCTTTAATATAAGGCAAGAATGATAGTGTATTTTTTTCCCCGCAGTAGAACTCAGAATCGCCGCGGATCGCCAATGCAGAAAAAAGAGGGATAAAGAGAGATTATGAAGAACAGTCATGTCACAGTCAATTTGTAAGGCCACGCATTCGCGGCTATTTAAGGCGACTAGGATCTTTGTAACATGTGCAGCTATATGTTGGTGACAAAAATTACACGCAGATCTTGCTTGATGATGATGGCTCATACTGTATGGACCAGGGACGGATGAAAGCATGAGGACTTAAGAACAAACATCTCACCATCTTGCTACAGAACACATATAAACTGTCTCCGTGATGGTGATATCATTAAAAGACAAACTACATTTTAAGCGACACAAACCGAGTCTAAGAGATGTCTGGAATATTACAGGAATTGCCAAGCCAATCAATTATCTACCTATTGACACTCCAATAAAATTTTCCAACAAAATGACAAATGTACATTATAATTACAACAAATACAATTATCTATCTGTTATTATTAATGACTCATGAAAAAGAATATACTAAACAGATTTTCATGTACCTGTAACTTACTGCTTTTGCGGCAAGACCAACCGGTACGTCTTAAATCCAGTTTCGCGGTAATTACTTTTTCTGAGCTTCATTGAACCATGGAATGACATGAATTGATCTCAATGACTATGACATGAATAACTAATACAATAATCTAATATAAATAATTATGAATGATATAATAATAATTAAATAAATAAATAAATAACATACAATAACATAATATAAAATTAAATAAATATAATAAAATAAATTAATAAATAAATCAAATAAATAAATAATAAATAAATAAATAAATAAAATGCATTACTTATTGTAGAACCGACCATATACTGCCTGAATTAATTACAGGGCAGTACAGTTAAAAAAACATAAAAAAAAAAAAAAAGAACAAAAAACAAAAAAAAAAACAAAAACCAATAATCACAAAAACCATACATTCTACTTTTCACAACCTTTAATTCAATAAGAGATAATATGAATTCTAAAGAATCCAAGTATTTATTGTTAATTTTGAGGAAGGGGCAATCAAATAACCCAGAAGTAATTTCGAAGTTTTTCTTACCACATTGCACTGGATGGAGAGTTGGACCAGCTGAAATTGGTGTGCTATACTAGCATCTCCTAGACTTGACAACCTGTGCTTGATCTGCTCTTCAGAGCTCATCAATTCATATAACTAGATACCTTCAGACTTTTTCCTAGTGGAAAGAAAAAGATGTATCATTATTATTATTACAACTAACACATCTCAAAAAATGAAAAGTGGCTCACAATCTCAATATAAGACAATATACATCTAAATTTTGAGTAGCCATACAAGCCATGTTGGGTACAATGCAATAAAATCTATGATAGAGTTCACCAAGTATGCAGTAGCACTGCTTGACATGAATACAATCCAATGTTTGGATATATTCAGGAACAATTGGTGTGGGACGAGAATCTATCTCTTCGCACATCTCGCTCTAC
>JZLH01S0092041.1:54932-68305 GCA_001188425.1 Eucidaris tribuloides | reverse complement strand
TAGCCAAAATTCACACTCCAGGTATTGTATACATTGGTACATATTCCAACTTATTTGCTTCCTGAGGCATTTTACCTTGTTCCTTGTTCCAAATCATGTCATTAGCCTGTTAGGAATACAGTGAACTTCGCATAAGTTGAATCACTGGGGACCGAACAAATCATGTTGACTTAGACGATATTCGAGTTACAGTTTTGTATACAATTCCACGTTAGAGATGAAAGAAACATGTACATGTATAGGGAATTTGAGGCTGTCAAAACTGTACCAATGTACAGGAAAAATCAGAAAGGCAGAGAGGGAATGGGAAATTCATGACATCTTTACGGTCATGCTGACAGGCAGAGATCAAAAGGTCAACTCATTAAGACCATCAAGAATGACAGTTATGGCCACTTCGACCTAGGCAAATGATTTAACACATGTTCGCTCCTTTTGGAACTTGAAAATATGTTCGAGATAGGCGAAATTCGATTAAAAAATTGACTTACAAGAAAAACTTCCCATTGAAAAAGCACAGAGCAAATTGGGACTGTCAAAAATATTCAACATAGGCGATAAATCGACTTGTGCGACGTCGAGTTATGCTTAGTCATCTGTACTTCCAATCTTCTTTCCCTTTAAATGCCTACATTAGACATCTATGTATATCTTTTTGTACGTTTTCAGAGTCTGATGGGGATTGCCTACTCCATAGTGGCCTGTGCTCTCTGGCCCATAGTAGCCTTCATTATGCCGGAACATCAACTGGGAACAGCCTATGGATTGTGAGTACAACATGCCATCATACCTGTCGCCACAAAGCACACCATAAGTTGGAAAAATAGGAAATTGTGTTTTTTATACAGTCTTTAAGTATACACGCTAAGCTTTAAAGTGAATACTTCCACAAATACAAATGTTACTACAAAATACTTGAAAAGACAAACAATTTGACAGATAAAAATCTTAATGATATGTACTTGTATGAATCTGATTCCTCAAACTCATCTTAATTAATGTATTTAACTGTTTATAATAGGAGACTAATCTTGTTATTGATACTACTTGTATGGCATAATATATAATCACAAAAATGCTGCTGATCCCATTTTCAGATATTATAGAAATTAAAGTGTCTATTCTTTCTACATGTGTTTTGTTAGAAAGCATAACAACATATTCATCATGGTAGCTTTTACATTTACATGCTTTAACTGTCACTACCTACCAGAACAAGTAAATTCTCAAATTGGTAATTATGCAATGTAGTGGGCTTCTCTACAAGCCCATTGTCCCCAAGGGGTCATATTCCTGAACAGTTAGGATGCACTTGGGAAAACAACATTGATTTTGAAATGATGAATTTCCTGTTACACAGCTGCTGTGATTTAAAGTTATGTCCTCAAAATACGGATTCCAGGCAGGATTCCACATAAATGTGTGTGTTTGTTTTTGTCCATGCCGGGGATAATGAAACGGGCTCCGTATATGTGTGTGTGTGTGTGTGTGTGTCTGTCTGTCTGTATGAGTGTCTGTCCGTGTGTGCTCACATGTTAAAAAATGCCACTTCTACATTTCACAAGGGATTTTGATTCTGTTTGGATTATCTGATAGGGTTTGATGGGGGCTTCCAAACTTTTACACAGAATTCTGAAATCATTGATTATGCAAATTTATGTAAATTTATTAAAAATTTATGAAAAATGCTACTTCTTCATTTCACAGCAGATTCCGAATCTATTTGTTTATCTAGGGCTTGGTGGGAGGTTCCAAACTTCCACACAGAATTCTAAAATTAATCATGCAAATTTATGCAAATTTATTCTAAATAAATGCAAAATGCTACTTTGACATTTCACAGCAGATTTTGATTCTGTGTGGCTTATCTGATGGGCTTGGTGGCGGCTTCCAAACTTCTACACAGAATTCTGCAATTTATAAATTACATGCAAATTTAAAATTCAAAATTAGGGAAAACTGCTAACTTAACATTCATGCCATTCCACAGATCTACACTTTTGGATATTACGCATCACATAATTTATTGATTCACTTGTTTGTTTTGTTTCTTGTGTCCAGTATGCAGTCAATTCAGAATCTGGGTCTGGCCGTCGTTGCCATTATTGCTGGTAAACTGGTTGATAGTAGTGGATACCTGTTGCTAGAGGTCTTCAATCTCACCTGTCTGTGTGGTAAGTAGTTTATGTGGGAAAGGTACGTGGTATTTAAATATGAAGTTTAACATTGTGGAGATTCAATGAAAAATTAAATGGCTGAAAGGGCTTTCACACCGGGCTTTGCGTAGTGTTGCGTAGCGACTATGCCAAAATCAGCTGTATACTCGTGAAAAAATCATCAGAAATCGAGCATAGAAAGATTTTTGGTGAAACTTGGGTAGGATAGCATATTGCGTAGAAATGGCGCATAGTGACGTAGTGTTACATAGACTTGCGTAGAAATGGCGCACAGAACGTAGTAGTGCATAGATTTGTGCACAAACTGCGTTCCAGTGCTCTACGCCAAGGGTACGACAAAAATTAGATGTGTTTTATTTTTTGCGGCCATCTGGCATATCCTTTTGCATCTCTTGGCGTATTGTTACGTAAGCTTGCGTAGGCACAGCATATAGTAGCGTATGGCAGTGCAGTCGCTACGCGCCACTACCCAACTCTACGCAAATACCGTTGTGAAACCCCCTTAAAGACGCTATATAACACTGTGGAAGACACATTCAAAAAATTGTCGAACTTTGCTATCTGACATATCTGACAGTGTTTGAATGGACAAATGAACACCCTAGAACTCAAAAGTTTGGACAGTTATGCCGTCACTAGTACAATATGTGCAGATACAAATTGGCACATTAATTTTATCTCAGCCGATAGGAAATTCTGCAACACAGCAGTCTATGGGGAAAAGCTGGGAATGGTCTCTCAATGATTTTCAATTTATTTAAGCACTAAATGATCGTTTTAAACTGCAATTTTTTCAGGGCTTCATTTTTAGACCGTATCAGAGACACTGGTAGCATGGAAAATCATGTAGCTCAGATTTTTTGAACTGGAAACACTGTTATACAATGCCTTTAAGCTTTGATAGGTGAATTACATGATATTACTGGAATGGACAAATAAACACCCTAGAATACAAAACTTTAAAAATTCATGTTGCCACCAGCAAGATATGTGTGCATAAGTCAAATATGATTTATGCCTCTGGTGGACTCTTTAATGTAACACAGCAGTCTATTGGTGAAAATGGGTATGGTAATACTGGTCACTGATAGATTTTCAAAGCAGTAAATGATCAGTTTGAAGTACATGTACAATCTATATGAGGGCTTCATGTTTAGACATTTTCAAAGACACTGAGAGCATGAAGAATCATTTAAAAACCAGAAACATTGCCAAACCGATGCCTTTACCATGATGTTATTCCTTTGACATGTCAATAGCGTATTGTTGGAATAGACTGTTTCAGTAATTTATATATGAATATTTTGTCTTCTGCAGTGTGGTGATGAACTATTTCTCTCATCTGTTTCAATGAATATGTTTTCAATTCTAAAAATACAAATTGCATACATTAGTTGTTGCTTTGTCCGGCAAGCAGTCAGGTTTTCAAGCGCAACCTTTGGTACGAAAGGTATGCATAAAATTATCATACATTATTGAAGCGGTCTATTCGATATATTCTAAATTCATTTACTGAGCTATATGTGTGGACTTGTTTTGTATTTTGCAGCTTCCCTAATCTGTGCCATATTGCTGTATTTAATTGATTCGTCAAGAGGTGGCGCCCTCAACATGTCGGCCAAAGAGAGGAAACAAATCGCTAAGAGGGCACTGGAGGACCTCAAGTGAGTCATCTTCAATATCAACCAATTTTATCATTACAATTCGTCGGTTGTCTGGCAGAAGGGCCCTAGCATATGTTCATGGGAGAAGGGCTTTGACAATGAATTTTTTTCTAATTTGAGAAATATTGTCTAATTTGATATTTGCATTTAACTGACTGAGATTGAAAAATATCACAATACTCTGATTTCATATGAAAAGAGCCAATGGTGTTTAAGTTAGAGGCAATTAAAGGTTAAGACCCTTCTGCCGGGAATGTTTTCTAGGGCCCTTCTGCCGGAAACTGCCAAATTGTGTCTTGTCATCAACCTTGCTAACCCCTTGGGAAATGACTGGTTTGTACAGAAGTCCAGTGCATCTCACACCTAGAGATGATTTTCTTCATTTATACAGCAGAGATGCCAACTGTTCTTTTTTTTTTTTTGCAGTATTTACATGTAGTACCCTTTCCTAGTTCAAAATACTTGTGATTTTGAGATAAATGCCTGAAAATACTTTTTTCTTTGGGATCACTTTGTGCACACTTCTATTGAAAAAAAGAGAGGAAAATACAATTTTGTCAAGCCCAAATACCTTTATATGCATCTGCCCCGTCAGGGAGCCGGAGGCATTATGTTTTGGGGTTGTCCGTCCGTACATGTACGTCCGTGCGTCCGCACTTTCTTGTGAACAAGATTACTGAAGTACCGCTGGAGGAATTTTAATGATACTTGGACCAAGGGTGGACCACTAGGCAAGGAGGAATTGATTAGATTTTGGGACAAATCCATCAAGGGTCAAAGGTCAATGAACTTTGTCATAAAATGCCATTTTCTGCCTATAACTCCAGTTAGGAGTACTCACTGTTGATATAATTTGGTAGTTAGGTTAAGAAACAAAAGACAAATATTTTGTTAGAGTCACAGGGGTCAAAGGTCAAGGTGAAGGGTGAAAGGTCAATGAACTTTGTCCCAAAATGCCATTTTCTGCCTATAGGTTCAGGAGGGAGTGCTCACTGTTTTTGTAATTTGGTGATTAGGTTCAAAACCAAAGTCAAATATTTAGAAAGATTCAAAAGGGTCAAAGGTCAGGGTCAAGGGTCAAAGTTCAATGACCTTGGTGCAAAAATGCCATTTTCTGCCTATAACTTCAGGTAGAAGTGCTCTCTGTTGATATAATTTGGTGGTTAGGTTCAAAACCAAAAGACAAATATTTTGGTAGAGTCACAGGGGTCAAAGGTGAGGGTCAAGGGTCAAAGGTCCAGGAACTTTGTCCCAAAATGTCATTTTCTGCCTTTTACTTCAGTTAGGAGCGCTCACTGTTGATGTAATATGGTGGTTAAGTTCAAAACCAGAATACAAATGTTTTGGTAGAGTCACAGGATCAAAGATCAGGGTCAAGGTCAAAGGTCAATGAACTTTTTGCCAAACCTATAACCTCAGTTAGGAGTGCGAACTGTTGATATAATTAGGTTGTTAGCCGCTACATAGTGGGCGGAGGCATACCCATTGACTGCGCACAGTCGAACTTCTCTAGTTTCAGATAAAAAATACTTGTATTATTTGTAAGAGGTAGGCATCTCTGATACTGCCCTACTTTGCCAAAAGGCAGCAAGTGGAAAATCAGTCAAATTTGAGATATTGGTGTTTTTCAGACATCCTAAGCATGCTGTACGTGCAGGCAAAATTTGGAGAAGAAACAGTCATCTTATTGTTAAAGGTTGTGTTTTTATTTGTACGCTAAACCGTGTTTTGCCCGGATTGGATTCTAATACACCTATCAATTCTAAGACGCACCCTTCGACCCCCGGGAATGGTGCGTCACTTGTCAAACATGAGTCGGATTTTCATATACCATGACGCACCTGTGTCTCGACTATGACGGACCATTTTCATGACTGTGCCTAGGCCTATTTAAACGTATACAAACTGATGCACCCCATTCACCATGCTGTGACGGCCCAAATGCTTCCATGACGGTACCCTGCGTCATTAATTTGTTGGTAAATGACCCACCCATGACGCACCATTCCCGGGTGTCAAGGGGTGTGTCTTACAATTGATAGGTGTATAATACAGGAAACTACCTGAAAATAGTGTTAAAAATTAGGGATTCATATGTTGTAATGTTTTTGAAATACATACGTATAAACGATAAACCACTTGAAATTGGGCCGGGATCAAGTTGTATTTTGTAACAGTAGTGTGGGTTTCAGATGCTGGGTACATCTTTCACCCACTAATCCTGAACTTGGTAGAATCCAACCACACCACAGATTGTTTTGCAATTATCCACCTGCACTGATGTGAGTTTTTGACCTTGTAAGCTTTGATCAGCAGGTATTCAGGTTTTCACTAGACGATACACGAATCAGGTCTGGCAGTCAGACTAGTGTAGGGGCTGTAAAAATTCAAATTCAGTGGGTGACGTTACATTTTTGCATTCTGTTTGAATTTTAGTAGTGTGTATATCACAAAACTATTTCTTGTGAGAAATAAAGGTTTATGTGAATCTGTATATTGTAAGTGGTTTTAGCTTATTTACTTGATAAACTCATTTCAGGATGTGCAAATCATGAACACAGTCTTCAAGTTAAAATGCTGTGAAACTGCATTGATACCAATGAAAATTACTGACACAAATTGTGTATTCATGAGAAATGACACTCCTTTTGCTAAAGTAGACCAGGAGGAATAGCAGGGGTATATGGGGAGAAGAGACGTAGGATCTAGAAGAAATGTCCATGTTACAATTTCCTGAATCCTACCAAAAATGTTCAGCCATTAAAGTTACCATATTGATTGTATCCTACACAACTAAGATGTCCATGTGGTTCAAAGAACTGCAATGATTCATAAAAATTACAAATACCTTCTAGATATGAATTTGTTCTATTGGTTTTCTGACTGACAGAGAGAAGTTAGATCCGGTTGATTTGCCATCAACGTCGAGTGGCATCCGGGCTAGAACAGCGTTCTCACTGCGCAATCGCTACTTATCAAGACTGGGTGCTAAGGTAAGACCAGGACCTCAAGATGATTGGGTACTTTTCCCTGTCAGCTTTCATTCCACTCACTACCTACCTCTCAATTCCCCCTATCGCATATAGCTGATATCAAGCGATATCACCTCGCTATACCGATATCTCATCGATCGCTATTGGGATGTATACTTCCAGTTCCGGTAAATCGTACAGTCAAATGCACAAAGCATGTCATTTCGAATCTTGTCAAATTCGTAATATCAATACCTCATACCCGAGCAAACATGGATTGACCTGATTAACAATTTTGGAGAATGTCTGTGTCTGAAAGAAATGTTTCTATGACCGGTAAACGAAGGAATCAGGAATGAACTTAAAACTCTCGCCAGGAAAGCCGCGAATGTTTACCCCGTGAGAGAGTAATGTGAACGCCGGTGTTTGAGGTTTCCCAAGGCCTCAGTTCATGGCCTAAATGTAAGGGTTCTAATATGAACGAACGACTTAAAAAAAAATCATTCGCGATATTATAACAAAGATTTTGACACAATCCATGGGTATTTTAGTGTGCAATGTGTATCGTACTTGCTTAAACCGGAAGTTTATCTCCCAAGAATAAAGGGTAAAAAAATTAGAGCCCCAAATACCTTCAGATTCGGAGAGCTATATGCGATAGGGAGAATTGACCAAAATAACTACATACATGACCTCTTTCCAAAATATGGGATCAAAAATGAGATCTTGTTATGTCTTCAAGCATAGGCGTTTGCAGAGGGAGGGAGTGATAAAGGGTGTTCAAACACCCCCTTTTTACATAAAACACCCCCATTTTTCATGGATCACACCCCTTCTTTTGCTGAAAACACCCTCCTTTTGGTAAAAATGTTCAACTTTTCAATTTTTTTTGGCGGCGGCCACCCCCAACCTCATTTCATGACTTATTGGCCACTGGCTGGTCGTGAAAAATTTTGGACTTAAGATTTGGTTGTGAATGGACATGATTTGACTGCTGTTGAAAACCCCTCTTTGACAAATCCTTGTACACCTACGTCTTCAAGAGATCATCCTCAACTCCTCAAGGGATTTCTGCCTGGTTGCCAAAAAGTACATAAATTCCTAACATGTCATTTGAGCAGTTTTGTGGTGTTAATGATACCCTTTAAATAATTGTTCAAAGAATAGAAAGTATAACAGTAATGTTAATGTCATTGCACCCTTGTATGTAGAGTAATAGCCCTATATGAGTTACTCATAAAACTGATAGCTGTACAATTGCACTAGATATTTCCAACAAATTTGTCATTTGCTCACAGATTCCTGTGAAATGGGGAACCCCAAACATTTTCAAGACATTCATGGACATCTTTTGATCATAAATAAACACTCATTTTAAAAGAATAACCATCAGTATTCCTTGTGACAGGCAAATCTGTTGTGTAGCTTTCTCAGGATTAATTTCTCTCACGGCTCAATAGCATTATCAGAATTCATTTCTTTGAAAATACTTACCTATCCCTATCCCATTCTACAATGCAGGGCTCCACACTAACTTTTTTATTCACTTGCCCTTTGGGCAAGTAAAATTATCACATTGAGATTTTTGCTTGCCCAAAAATGAAAATAATAGAAAACATTTAAAAAAATCATTCTCACTTATTTTAACCACTAAGGGCATTGGAAGTATGTCACTTTAAGTATGTGGTGGTAAAAAGTGTTATGTACAAATTTTACCACAATTCTACACAGGCCATCATTAAGGACACATGAAATTAGGTATAGGGCCTACTGTGTAGTGCATGTAGACACATGACACACGGTTCATTTTTTTTAACTCAAGCTTTCAAACCAAACACAGAAAATTAAGTAAGATTGGCAAAATAATAAAGAAATTTAGTATTTAGCTAACTGAACACAGAATTTCACACATGTTTTGTAAGATTTTTGGACATTTTACTGCTTTTCTCATTTGATGATCAAAATTTTACTTGCCCAACTGGGCATGTAAATTTTAATATTTAGATCTTTTACTTGCCCGACATGAAATTTACTTGCCCCGGGCAAGCGGGCAAGTGCTAGTGTCGAGCCCTGTACAATGTAATACCACCAAACTATTGACAACACTTTTTGTTTTGTAAATTAAATTTGTAATGTAATATCTGTTAAATCCATATGTTATAACTGTATTTTTGTATGATTTTTATGTTATTATTGTATACATGTAATTGTAAACAGAACATATATCCTTGGTGGACAATAAAACATTAAATTGAATTGATCTCATGCTTATTCAATACTGGTATATTGATGCTTGATTCTCCTGAAGTAATCAAATTCAAGACAATCCTTCCAGCTACGATTTACACTTAGATTTATTACTGTTATGTTTTCTGTCATTTTCAGCTGCCGATCACCTACAATCCCCACACCCTGTCCCTGTCACGTCATGGGGTCTTGCAGTGAAGGCTGGAGATGGTTCTACCAAGTTTGGGGTGAATACCACCAAAGTACTTGGATGTCTGGTTTGTTGTTGGGGGGAATGCCTATTGATCAAGAGTCCTATAGAGCCTTAAGACTGATTATCCATTATCAAAGAACAATGTTGAACCATAAAGATTTTCAGTAAATCCCAAACAAATGTATCAATCCATGTGTTTATGTCACTAAATATCAAATGCAAAAATCACTCTCTCATGACCATTGTGTACTTTTGATATTGATTGTTGGTATCGCCCATTATCGACCATATCTTCGGTTAAGAAGAGCCATTCAGGAGAAATGCAGATATTTTCTTATTGTGAGCCTGAAATTTAGGTTTATCAACTCAAAAATCTGAGCATGAATTAATACAGTGCACTCCCGTTGTAACGAACACGGTTATAATGAAATTCCTGTTACATCGAAGTATCAATTTAGGTCTCGAAATTCTTATATATACATCTCTATATACTTTCACTGTTTGGTTTAAACGAAATTTCAATACAACGAAAGAAAACTGCCTGTCCCGAGGACTTCGTTATAACGGGAGTTGCTTGTACCATAAATATTTGCTGATTTCATTGTTACTGCGTCACATTTCTTCATTACAAATTTTGAGAATACATTACAGAGAGAAAAATTGACATTCCATATTTTGATGCATAAACTGACCAGCTGTGTAATTTTGCCTTTATAACATGGATGAAAAATGTCGGGTTAGGAGTATGGAGTACACGAATGCTTCCATGAGAGTAAAAAGTGGTCTCATCATTATTAAATGAAAATACTGCCAATGCAAATACTTCACAGGAAACTTTCAGGCAGAATTTTAATCAGTATTTGGTCATTGTTGTTATGCAAAGTGTATTTCATCGTCGAGGCTTTCTTCATTTAATTCTGTAATACACCATTTCCACATACACTATATGTATTCTTCAATATATTTGATGTATAATCCTAATATACACCGTGCAGTTCTCACAGCACACTGTTACACAATTATTGGGAGGTTATTTCAAAACTTATCATTTTTAATACAAATTTTGTATAGTCCCGGTGAATTTGATGGCTAAAATGTATGACATCGTACCTGACTGTATTAAACAATGACATCTTTTAGCCTCCCGAATTGGTAAGGTTAAGAAGGGTGTGTCATACGGACTGACATTGATTAGAATCCTGATTCCAATCATGGTTGGGATCGAGAATATCAAGAATTGTGTCAGAAATTCAGAACATCTCTTTTGCCTGCCTAAAAATAATATTGTGTAAATACTCGGGTTTATAGAAAAAAAATACCATTTAAGAACCTTAGCGAAGTATATGAGCTAGAAACTCAGTTTGGTTGGACTTGGAATTGAGTGAACATTGGTTTTGACTTGAATTAAAATATCACAGATACCAAATTTCCCAGTCTACTTTCAAACCCTTACAGTGCATGGGTGTTCTGTGTGCCATATGCATTCGTGAACATGATAAATTTTATGCAGAATTCTCCTGCAGTTTATTAGTCATAGAACAATATGTGAATACTGAATAAACTACTGACCTGATTTAGCTTTTAGCTCAGTGAGCTTAAAGGCAGGGAATCTCATTTGCCACACCATACCCCCCCCCCCCCCCCCCCGCAGACTAGGAAAAGATAAATCTTGCCCTTGGGCTTTTGAAAGACATGTCTGTGAAATCTGGGTATCGGTAATTACCTAGAATTTGAAAAATGCGAAAGAAAATCAATGGCCATTTAGTGTACATTCTATGGTAGGAGTTTTTGTCTTGCGAGACAAAAATTCAAATCAGAGTTTAACGGTCACTATAATTCCACTAAACCTGAGTTTCTAGCTCGTATACTTTGGTGAAGGTTCCCAGATGGTATTTTCTTCTCTATGCCATTGTATTTACACAATGTTAATTTTTAGGCATGCAAAAGAGATGCTTGGCCTTTAACACAGAGACATAGTCTAAGTGACAGTTAGTGTTTGGTGCCTTTTTTTCAAATTCTAAGTCATTACTGATCTACAAATTTCATAGACACTTCTCTTCGTTGTATGGCCTAGACAGAATTAGGGAAATCAGTGTGGTGTTGCTGTGGACTTCCGCCTAGGAGCAGCCGGACAGTACAGATATGAAGATCATCTGCCTTTAACTTAAACATGTAGATTGCTAACTGGAACAAATTTCCTGAGTCCAGACTTGATTCAATGTTCTATACCTGCAAGGAGTATGATTAACATCAAGCTGGATATATACTGTTGAATCATTGTTTTCTGTTTCTCTAGTTAGGGAGGCGGGAAGGAAAAGAATGATGATGTAGAAAGGACTTATGGCTTGCGCCAGGCTTCATGGAGTGTAAGTCCGCTGTTATAACTCTCGTGACTTAGTAAATTACATTTACTAGTGTTGAATATATTATGTACTTTTTTTTACATGTTGATTATACAAATTATCATTGGCCTATGTCTTTGTGTAAAGCACCCGCCGCACATCTCATTGAACGCGAATTGGTGGTCAAACTCTGTGTTCAGATATTTATTGACGTATCTAGTTATATAAGCATGTACAGTATAATTTGAAGAATAATATGTAAGATTTAATTCTAAATAATGCATAAAATATGTTGTCTGGCAAAAAGTATACCAGGGTTTGCAGATTTAAGTTAAGTAATTAAAAGCATTGATATAAAAACATATTTTTGTTATGAGACAAAAATTATGGAAAAAATCATATATTTTTTATTTTGTTTAAATGTTAGGGTGGATTGATTCAAAATCTAGACACCCTTTTCCCCTGTTATAGGAAAATGTTTTGGGGGATTCTTCATAAAAATCATGTTTGGAGTTGAAGGCATTGTTTAACAATGTTTCCAGTTTAAAAAATCTGAGCTACAGGATTACCTATGCTACCAGTGTCTCTGATACAGTCTAAAAATGAAGCCCTGAAAAAATTGCAGTGCTTTGAAAAAGTGGAAATCATTGAGAGACCATTCCACTTTTCTCCCATAGACTGCTGTATTGCAGAATTTTCCTATCGGCTGAGAATAATTGATGTGCCAATTTGTATCTGCACATATTGTACTACTGACAGCATAACTGTCCAAACTTTTGTGTTCTAGGGTGTTTATTTGTCCATTCAAACACTGTCAGATATGTCAGATAGTAAAATTCCACAATTTTTTAAACGGGTCTTTCACAGTGTTATATAGCATCTAACACTGTAAGTGTAAACTATATGTATGTGTAAATTAGCATTCACTGCCGGCAAGATACTGATAAGTGACACTTTCAAACTTAATACGAAGTAATAATACATTCATGTGGATATCATGTTGACTCAAAGTTTGTAAGGAAAGTCGAAACATCTATTTCCATGATTTATACATGTGTGTAGAAAAAACAAAGTTTTTGTACTCTGTGGAAACCCTGTATGATTCAGTCTGTGTATGTGACTGTGATTGTGAGACACAGAGAGAGAATACAAGGAAATCAACATACCTAAATAAACATACCTAAATAGAGTTAGAATACAAGGAAATAAACATACCTAAGGTTAAAGTTATCTGATTGCAATTTGGGTAACTCGACATCTGCTCTAGTGACAGATGATCTGATGACAATATCTCAAAAGACAAAGAGTTAGGGTTAGAGTTAGGGGCTGGGGTAGGGATTGCGTTAAGTTAGGGTTGGGATTGATGTTAGGGTCAGTGTATGCAATTCTCCCTGGATTATATGTCCTGAAACGGCAATTTGACATCAAAACGATATGTGCCAATGATAATAATCATGATGATAATTATGATGAACAAAATGTCAAATTTCATTTATTGAGAGCCTTGTCCTTTTAAACATTTACACAAGTAATAGTATACAGTAAAATAAACATGTATGTATGGTACTTCACATTATATGCATATCATCACCAAATCCATGTTCATCTTGGGTTATTTTTATTTATTTCGGTGCTTTATTATGTTATGTTGTGTTATGGTATATTATCATGGCAAGAGGACTTTTATTTTGGGTATTTCATTTGAATTTAAGATATAATAATGGCCATGAATAAAGCAACTTTACATTATTACTCAAGTTTTTCATTCATCTTCTTTT
>JZLH01S0092041.1:34257-46007 GCA_001188425.1 Eucidaris tribuloides | reverse complement strand
CGGGCCGGATGAGCTAAAAACATACAAAATATATTTGCTATACTGTTAACAGAAACACTCAAGAAATTATTTTCTCAGTTACTGAAATATTTATTTACAATAAAGTTTTTGCTTTAAAATTCTCCCACCACCAGTTTGTTTTCATTTGCGTGAAAAATATTTTTTTGTCCGTTACACAATGTTGATTCATCAACAAGGAACAAGAAATGATCGCATCCTATAACAGACACTCATAATATGAATAACTCTCTGCTGATATTCCCCTCTTTGTCTAGAAATAGTACTTATTTTCTCACAAAATTTCTTTGATTTCCTACAAAAACTGATATCTGGCAATAAAAGCTTAAAATATAGAAATCTATCAAATATCTGCAATTTCTGAAATCAGTTTTGAAAGGTAGTACATAAATAATATCCTTTTGTGAAAATATACATGTAGTTCTAATATCAATATCTTAAGTCAGTCATCTTACTCACGCTCAAAAACAGCTTTGCAAGTTGGGGGTGGGGGGGGTGGGGGTGGATAACTGGGGATCCTTGCAGAGTGACCAAGTGGGGAAGGGACTTTTCCCCCAAAAAGCATCAAAATTTCATTTTACAGTATATTAAAATGACTTTCTAGTATATTATGTGTGGCTTTATTATGTATACAGTAATCCATTAAAGATTGGGGGGCACATATATTTGTGTTCTAGTACTGTGTATGGTTCTGACCCCCCCCCCCCAAAAAAAAAGGGGGGGGGCATGTCCCAATTCCCTACCTTTTGATGCCCATGATCTCAGTCAAAAATAAAAACAAATTAAAGTTAATTACATCCAGTGTATACTTTCAGACTTCTTTCCACATCCCTTCTTGCATCACTGGCAAACATGACAAACTATGGTCCATCATTATCATGATCATCTTTTGGAACCATTGTTAACCCGTTGATTACGAGATTCCGTAAATCCCCATAGACTTTGTACAGGGCCCATCCGGTTCCCGTAAGCAACAGGTTAAGAGAAATAAATCAGCCTTATCAAGAAATGCTTTGAATGATACATCAGAGGAATAGTACTGGCAGTGTAATGTAGTCTATATGAAGTTGGAAGTTAACATAGAAAAAACATTGTTTAATCTGTTTTCAGTTTTTGTACTGAGGTACGGATATGTTCAGTCACTTACAAAATCATTGTATCATATAGGGAAGACATATAATAATATAATATTCACTGTATATACAGAAAATACAAAGGGTAAAACGTGAGCAATAAATAACTCTCTGTTCAAAGACATCTTGCTTTAAAAAAATGGTATTTTCAAATTGTCAATAATTGGGGGGGGGGGGGCTAAAATAAGAAAAGAAAAGAACTGAAAAAAAAGAGTGAATTACAAAGAAAGTATGAACTTGAGAATTTTAACAGGTATGTCTCCGCACCCCCATGCCAATTCAGGCTCTTCATTCCCAGCACCTTGCCTATACCAATCCAACCAGCAGTTCTTAAGTTATGGTAACAAGTTAAAGTCAATTACATACACACTGTGACCTTCGACGTTGTCGGCAGAAAAGAGCTGAAATCAGTAAATGGCCCTCTGACGGCAGTATGGACGGACAACCTGAAAACTCTCTCCAGCACCTTCGGTGCAGAGGCCAAAAAAAAAAAAATTCATTCAAAGATACAAAACTTCAATTGGTTGAAAGTTGAGTCCATTATCCCAATTTTCCCCAAAACAATAGCATAAAGATACTTTCTTTCGACCGAGAATTTAAACAATATTGATTGAATGACTAATATCAACCTGTTGCCTCTGAGAATCCGTAACTCCTGTATACTTAGTACATGGCACATCTGGCTCCTCTAGGCAACACATTAAATCAATACACGATAATATTTCAAGTGTGTTTCATTACAAAATCACACATCATCATGGAAACAATCAGATCAAAATGGTGAGAATGACGAAGAAGAAGCATTTTCAAAAACTTGTGGACGGTACGGACGAACGGACGGACGGCACGCGGACGGAAGGACGGCGGGACGCCGGACGCCACGCCATGGGCATAAGCTCATCGGCCTTCGGCCGGAGCCCCCACCTAGCCCTATCAGATCAAACAAACAGAATGAAAATCGGTCAAGAAATGTGAGAGAAGAAGCATTTTTTGTTATTTTTGATTAATTTTGCATAAATTACCATAATTAATTAATGGAGTATAATTTCAAAATTCTGTGTAGAAGTTTAATGTGCATAACTCAGCCCTACCAAATAAAGTAATCACAATTAAAATTGGTTGAGAAATGAAGGAGAAGCATTTTTTGTGATTTCGAAAAATTTGCATAATTGATTAATTTCAAAATTTTGTGTAGAAGTCTTAAAGCCCCCACCTAGCTCTATCAGATCAAACAAACAGAATGAAAATCGGTCAAGAAATGTGGGAAAAGAAGCAATTTTTGTTATTTGGGGGATAAATTTGCATAAATTACCATAATTAATCAATGGAGTATAATTTCAAGATTCTGTGTAGAAGGTTGATGTGCATAACTCAGCCCTACCAAATAAAGCAATCAAAATCAAAATCGGTTGAGAAATGAAGGAGAAGAAGCATTTTTTGTGATTTCGAATAAATTTGCATAAATTAAAAAAATATAATGAATTTCACGATTCTGTGTAGAAGTTGTAAATCCCCAACCACTAAGCTCTGTTAATCATAGTAGTGAAACAATCAGAAATCAAAATCGGGTCGAAGAAAATGACCTCAAGAAGAAGCATTATTCAAAACTGTGGACGGACGACGGAAGGAACGGAAGGACGGTACGGAACGGACACGCACTCGGATTTAAGGACGCGCCACGAACGCTATGGCATAAGCTTCGTTCGGCGCCTATACGGGCGATGACGGCTTAATACAATTAAACGGTATAACTCTTGTATAACGCATTATAGCGCCACAGAAAATGAGACACGGACTATTTTTATTACACTGACCTATGACCAGGAAGTAGTCTGGCTTGATGGGAGGAAGAACTTTATCCCAGTCATCGTCCAATAGGCTGTCACTAGGGGCAACAAAGGCAACCTTCATCTGTTCAAGTATGGCAAGCTCGTCGGCCGAGAGAAGACTCTCCGGAAGATTTGTTTTGACACTGTCGGCACATTTTACAGGCTGATAATGGGAAAGTGATCCAAAGATGAAATATGGAAAGTAATTCTTCAGAGTTAAGAACTACCTGTCTACATTAACTATCACAAAGGAAAAAATGATATTATTGTTCCAATTAAAACCCACTTGCACGATATATACGCACTGCCATTCTTTTGATTTGGATACAGCTATACGTTACTTCCATGAAAGAAGGATAGTTCATTGAAATGGAAAGTAAACTTGCTCATTTTTTTCAGAATATGGTATTTTGAAGAACAATGTAGAACTGTGAAATCTTTTAATGACAACATGGGCTGTGTGATTGCGCACATTCATGCCACCCTGCAGAATGAATGGGGAAGTCATTTATTCAGCAAACCTGTGTATTCAATGAAAGATATTGGTATCGATAACTAATATCGCCTGAAATTGAGAATATGCAAAAGCAAGTCTTCCATAGCTTTTCAGTAGATTCTGTCGAAGCCATGTACCATGACGTGTTGTAATTCTGGATGGGTTGTGTACCCAGACGTGGCACATAAGAAAAGTATTTCACACGACAGGAACTATTATGCAAAGTTTCAAATAGACCTGGCGATGCAGCTTCTTCTTTTCCTCCCATTACTGTTGATTCTTTATGAAAACCCAATATTGATCATTTGAAATTGACAATTTTGGCCAACATAATCCTGAAAAATTAGGTGTCCAGATACTCAACTCCCCGCTCTACATTGGGTAAGAATGGCATGTCAGCACACAAAATTGTCAAAACAATTCATCATGCACATGGACAAAAGCCCTTCACCCTGTATTAACATTATGGTGCTCAGGGCCTATTTCCGGGCATATGATAAATTTCTTTTCTCTACACTCACATCAGCTTCCTTGAAGAGACATAGCCTCGTTGGTGCAGACTGCTGTCTCCTCTGTCTCAGCTTCTGCAAAAAGAGATCGTCAGAGTCGTCACTGTCGTCATTGTTACCTCCTTCTGTGGCGGGTCTCGTTCCTTTCGTCTTTCCACCATTATCTACCAATGAAATTATTATTATTATTATTATTATTATTATGTGTTCTTTATACAGGGTAGCCCCATCAGTGAGCTAGCACTGTTCTCCCTGGGGGCCCTGTTGGTGTAAAGCAGTGTTGTCTGTCAATCTTAATACAACAGAAAATAAATAAATTGAAAAAATAAAAATAAATAAACACATAAATAAACAGTTACAATATAACTACGAAATTAAGTTCTGTGCATGCGCCAATACATACAGGTGAAAGCGTTAACTGTTTGAAATTGGAAGGCAACATAAATTATGTCAGAGGCAGATTCAATAAGGGGGGGGGGTAATTGTCCATGGCCTCCCATATTGTGATCCTAAAAATATGCATAATGTGGTACAAATGCTCATCCCCCCCCCCCCCCCCCCTCCCTGGGTAATTTGTCAGCTTAAAACAGATGATTAATTTTTTTATTGTCAGCTTAAAGGCATCATATAACAATATTTCCATTTTAAAAAGGTGATCTACATGTTTCCCCATGCTACTTGTCTTTGAATAGGTCTACGAATGAAGCCCTGAAAAAAATTACACTTTCAAATGATCATTACGTGCTTTAAAAAGTGAAAATCATTGAGAGACCTTTCCAGTTTTCCCCACATAGACTGTTATGCTGCAAAATTTTCATCGGCTGAGAATAATTCACATGCCATTATCATCAGTACATATTTTACCAAAGACAGCAAAACTGTCTGAACATTTGTGTCGTAGGGTTTTTATTTGTCCATTCAAACACTGTCAGATTTGTTAGATAGCAAAGATGACAATTGTTTAAAATGGGTCTTCCACAATGTTATATATATGGTGGCTCTTTAAAATGCTATACACAATGACTTTGTTGCCCCACCCCTTGGGAAAATCCTGGACCTGCCACAGACTTTGTACACTATGTTAATCCTTTGAATAAGACTTGCTTTAAATGAAACACACATTCTCCATAAACCTCAGCCAAAGATATCTTAGTCTCTAACTGGGACATAATTGGGAGAAGTAAAACATGCATCACAAACCAAAGTGGGTTGAAACATATACCAATATACACACTGGCTAGAATGTATATTCAGGATGGAAGGATTTGTCTTGAATTTGTTTACTTTCAAAGAAATATGTATTCATTAACCAGTATTGAATCAATCTCTGCCCTAATAGAAATTGATCCTAGAGAAGACAGACATTAAATTTCACTGCCCCAGCATTTTCATATATTAATTGTACAACAAAGACAAAATGTGTGACTATGAAATTTTGACAGCTGAAACTTGTTCTGGGAGCATTGTGCCCTAAATTGAGGACTACTTCTAATCTTGCCATTTTCCTTTAATTCTGCAGCTTTTGCAAAGCATAATAGCTGGTCAGGTAAAAGCTGGAAACTGTCAGCCCTTTAACACAATCATAAACCCTCACAAATCCAGAGATGCTCCTCAAAGATTCCCCCCCCCAAAAAAAAAATCCTAAAATTTATGGCTTGACACCTATCTTAACAAATTAAACATATCCTTCTAATTATGATATTCACCTTTTGCTGGTTTTGTGGAGGAGGCTGTGCTGGTGGACTTTGTTTCAGTTCCTGTGGCGACCTTTGACTGACCTTGTGCGTTGTTACTAGGGGCCGGCTGGCTGGCTTCACCAGATGGAGGCATTCTGCCGCTGCCAGTAGGATCGCTGGCTAGTGCATCAATGATAGGCTTCATAGCTACACCAATTGGTCTGGAAAGTGGAGAAAATTTAGTACATATTTATTTTAATGACAGCGTTTACTAATATGAAGCTTCAATTTAAAAAATTGCTTCGGGTATGTTGGGCTTAAACAGAAGCCCAGTACATTTCACACTCTGAGACGCTGCAATAATTCATGGCTGCCAACTCTCATGCAATGAGTGTGAGACTCACGCATTTCGGCCCATTCTCACGCCAAAATTTTGTTTGATTTTCCACACATATCTATTGATATCACGCATTTGAACCTCTCACTTATATCATTGGCTTATGGAAGTCTCACGCCAATAGATTCACAGACATTGGCAACTCTGACAATTTTTTTTCGTCAAAATTAGATAAACATTACAGTGCATTATGCCTCTGTCCCATAAAGTACACATTTTTGACAAGTATAAACAATGAAAATATAAAGTCAGTGTCCACTTTTTGTACAGGAAAACAAAAATGTATAAGTTTATACCCCCTTCAAAATCAACCACAGGAAAATTACATTGTCTCTTGTTGAACGGTAATGTTGCAGTTCATCAAACCCAAGGGGTTAAACACAAAAAAGAAATATTAAGCATACTAATTTCACAATTGCATCCATTTTAACTCATGCCGGAAAAACTTACGTGTTTAGTACTTCCTGGGGGAGATCTGTGATGTAGGATGGAATTGGGTTACCGGTCAGAAACTGAGATACCTCATTGGAGAAGTTGTTACAGTTGTGATCAAATAGGTTGTACTTGTCACCACTAGTAAGAAGAAAAATGTCACATGTGAAGTGTAATTTAGTTAGCAAACAAAAAGGACCTATTTAAGTGATTCAAATCTATGAAAGTTTCTTTCTTGGAAACCAAGTAACAAGGTATTTTATTTACCTGCTATTAATATTCATATTTGGAATCTAGTCAGCACGCATGGCTTATTGCTATGTGTGGCAAGCTTTCAGACTGTCATGACCAAACTTTCTTCATAATTATTTTTTTCAACAGTTTATTTTTCATGCAATCCTAACTGTGTGTAAAGAAATCCTTTAACCCTTTGCATTTAGCATATAGTCTAGAATAGTAGCCTACAACATTTCCATGCACTGACAAAATACAATAAAAATAGAATAAGTGAAACAACAGTTACTCCAATGGTAATGAACACACATGTGCAGCACTAAATGTATCACTGCTTACAAGATGTAATTGATTTCATAGATACCTGTAGTTTGACATGCCCATTTCACCAAGATATTCTAAGAACAAGGAATAGGTCACTTGTGTTGAACCAAGACGATGGACCTGGTCTGGAGGACCTAAAATTGTACCACCCTGAAATAAAACAAAAAGACAAATCAGACTGTAAACAACAGCACCTGAAGTACTGAAACACACACAAACTTTATAATAAGTATCACCCATGTAGCCCGCATTCACAACATCATGATTCCATCCAAATGAAAGCACTATCACATTAGAATATTATGTTGTTTCACCAGCATTTAACCCGTTGCCTCCGAGATTCTGAAAATTCCATAGAGTTAACACAGGACACATCCGGTTCCAGTAGCCAACGGGTTAAAGGGCAACACAAGACAATTATTTCTATAGCGCTATACACAGATTTGTTTCATAGTGCAATGGGCAGTGACACGATTGGAAGACGTCTAAAATGCATCAGTAACCAATGATTTGAAAAATGAATACCCATATTTACACTGGCTAAAGTGTATCTTTGCATTGGAAGGATTTGTCTGAATTTGTTTGCTTTACGAGAATCAAGCATTAATATACCAGTGCTGAATTAACATCCAGCCCTAAGAGAACTGATCTCATAGAAAGTTGCACAACAAATTTCACATCATAGGTTTTTTTTGACAATTGTACAACAAAGAGGAAATGTACACCTTAAATGTACACAGCAGAAACTTGAACAGTTTCCTCAATTCTGGAAATATTGTGTCAGATATTGAGGACTACTTTCAATCTTGCCATTTCTATTCAAATTTAAAAACGTTAACCCGTTGGAGTCTAAGTACAAGATATCTCAGCATGAGGTCTATGGAAAATGCATGTTACAGTGAATCAAATCATCTCCAATGGGTTAAAACAAAGATTTGTTTGTCATTCTCTGCACAGTTTTGTCAATATTTTGCATACAAGCATATGTACACATGTACGTGTATTGTCCCACCACTTCGTTTTCATTATTGTTAGCCTGATCAGGCTCCCAAATGTTACTGTATTTTGATTTGTGGTAGCTAGCCCAGGACTATCAGAGCCCTGGTGGGTGTAGTGATATCAATAGCAGGATGCAATGACTTGTACATACTGGCCTACAGCTTTCAATTCCTCCTCCACCAAAGAAGTATTCTCTGCCAAAGATAACCACACCTGTGTGCCATATTCCATCTAGTTGTTTGCCTGTAAACAAGAAAAAAGAAAATGCACAAAAGGAGTATTGCAGTAGTTCTAATTCATTACTACATTGTAACAAGTTCCTAAAGCAGGGATGCTACTCAATGGTATTCTACAAGTCTGAAAATGTCTGAAAACCCCTGATTTTTTTTTTCATTTCCTTATTCTATTGTACAGAAAAAGATTGACAAAGAAATTAGAAATTCAGAAAAAAGTCTGAAAGTGGCATCCCTGCTAAAGTGAAAACAAAAGTGAACCCTTTGGAAAATTAGTAACAGCAAAAAACCAACGAAACACAAAATCACAAGGAATGGTCTACAACATTGTTTATGCCCCACCCAGTTTGAAATAGGCCCTACCATCAGCCAAATCTGATGCATACTATCAGGACATGGAACAACCTGCCTTCAAGTATTGTCTCCCAATTCGACTCAAACAAATTTAAGACAGCTGTTCTAAACCTTTTTTTGCCCTTTACAGTCCACCCTCCACCGCCTCCAGTGTAAACTCTGAATGGAGTATTTTGGAGGAACACAACCAAGTACGAAGCACGCCAGCTGAAAATAATTGCAATACCTGTTATATCATGATTTAGCTATGATTGTTCAGCTCTTATATTCCAAGTAATTGAAATCATTCGTCACCATGATATGTGACCCGCCACGACAAAATGAGACACAAGTCGGAGATATCCGAGCCGAGAAAATCGTGTCTAAAGTCAAAATTGGTTGGAACTTATGATTTTCAGGTTTTTAATTTGTCTTGAAGTCTAAAGTCTTATCTTCATCATGTAGAAGTTTCGGAGTGAAATAGTGAAGGGAAAGCTATAAAAAGTGTGTTTTTCTGGAGCAGTTTTTTTTCGGTTTCAGAAACGAGTGCAAAAATTCAGACCGGAGCGCTGTGGAATAGGCTCCGCCCCATAGCAACGTTAGTGAATTCTGATTGGTTATCGTAGAATGCTAATTTACATACTCCCTTGTACATCGCTTGCGTTTTACCTGTGTGTGTGTGTGTGTGGTTATCAATCGTACTTTCGTGTTATGACATCGGTTTTTTTGCTGATCTTTTCTGGTATCAGAAAGCAAAATAGTCGTTTAGATTTTGTTTATGCTGAATTTAGTGTAATAACTTTCATACACCGGGCCTTTATAGGATTGTTTTTGATTGCCAACGCATAGCGCGAGCAAGAACAGTGGGCCTGCAAGCTCAAAAACAACTTGCTGAAAAGTTAACAAAACAAAAATATAGTTTAAATGTTTGATTGGAAACCAGAACGCAATATACCTGAAGTTTTGAACTCAATGTTCACTTTTCCATGATTATACCCATGGTCCTGTTGCCCTCTATTACCGTAGAATTTAGATGACCGTGATCGCGGCCACGATGAAACCAAATTGGCCATGCAATCTTACACCATGCAGCTAGTTTAGCCTTTAGCTTCTTCTACGAAAGCGAAAACTATATCAATTTCATTTCACTGTTTGTTTGTGTGTGTGTGTCTGTCTGTGTGTGTGTGCATGCGTGTTATATTTCGAACTAATGGGTGATCGCATTAAATGCACCAACGTTTATACATGGAAGAAAAAGTGGACAAAAAGAAGTACATGGACGAGTACTGCATCACACGCTATCAATGGAGACGTGACTGTGAAATTTCCAGACAATCTGCATTAACATAAAAGACTGATTATCACGTTGGACTTGCACTCGTACACAATAACAAACATTATTGTTTCCAAACAATACGTGCCAGAGACACTATTTAGCTGCGTACGGCCATTCAATACCTCCTGGACTCAAACTTTGCATGCAGAAATAGCCTTTCCATCGCCCATTTATCGGGTACAAGTCTCCATAGAACGTCGTGCCGAAAATGTTCATCTGAATCATTATCGCAAGACGGCAATATTCCCAAATGTTGGGCGCATTTTCAAATATCTTTATAATTTATCTTTTAACGACAATTTATACGAGTATAGTGCTGTGAGAGTGTTGTGAAAGTTAGTTTTAAATTTGGTTTTTATGTTGCAATATTGGTCTTTTTCATGACTTTATGTGTCCGTTTATTTTGATCGTTGTTATTGTTTTAGTTATAGTCATAATTTTTGTCTACGTGTTCTTTTTGTTTAGATTATAATATTTGTATGTGTTATGTAAATGTACCTTTAATATGCCTTTTCACTACATGTACTTGTGTTTTTAATCGCACGGACTTGTGGAAGAAGAACCTTTGGCAGAGGCAAGTGCTGTCGTATTTAAATAGATAAATAAATGCAATACTCACACAGAGGCACTCATCATATTGAAACGCACAAACAAGGACAAAGGAGAAAAGATTCATGATTAATCGTAAGGCTCCATACTGATTTGTTCCATGTCCTATCACCGTTACCGATTTTGCATCAATATGTCAATGCAACAAATGTCCAGGTCGACATTATGCCAGCTATTCTATATGAATATCTTCACAGCACTATGCTGTAAAATGCGTACAGCATTTAAACATTAGTGCTTAGAAAGTGATATACATGTAGCAAACATGTGTCTAGAAAATGTTCAGATTAACACCTAATGAATAAAAATTGGACACGGATGTCTAGTGACTTAATGCCCAACGTTTAGCCTCGAACATGTTTACAAAGTGATAATACGAATGTTTTTAGAAATGCGTTTAATTGTTTAACACGGTTTTTACAGTGTAGCTAAACAGTTTATTCTAGTTGTACAATCTTGTTGTTGAATCATCCACAGATGTGTAATATGAATCAATTATACTACGGGGAATCAAAGGAGAATAAGTAGTAAAAATAGTGTGTATACTCACACGTGACTTTTTCTGTATTATAAGACAATGGAAACTACATCAACATGGCATTGTAAGCTTTGAACATTGCTGTGAAAGTTTACATGCGGCCTTTTAACAATGCCATAATTTTTTATTGATAAATTCACGTGATGCTCAATACGAATTTCTATAGTAAGTGATAATGTTACTATTCTTGTCGGGTCCATATCGTGTTTCTCCTCTTCCTCACCGTGTTCTCCATTTCTTTTTCTCATTTGTCTCACGTATACATGCATCTGTGCAAGTACTTCACTTCTTCTCTGATCTTTTTCATTTCCTTCATTTTCTTTTTCTTCTTCCATGCATACGGTTTTTATTAATAGTGTTGTGGTACTCTCTAAGAAAATAATCCGTACAGATACAGCAACAGTTTGTTCGTATATCTTTGATAAAAATCTTGTTTCCATTTTGAGAAAACGTTTTACTGCTCTGCAAATACGCCATGCAATAATTGGACGTTAGTATAGAAAACAAAAGACATGTATTAAGAGTAAATGAATCTTTACTACTCCAAAACGTTGAGATACATATACAACAAATACATCTAAATAAAAAATAAAGTCGGATCGTCTTTCTAAAATTGAGTTCAGAAGGTTCACTTGCATAATTGTTGAAACTATG
>JZLH01S0092041.1:23048-34207 GCA_001188425.1 Eucidaris tribuloides | reverse complement strand
GGCTGCACAAATTAAAATTATTTTATTTTCTTACGGTATCGCTGAGATGTGCATAATTTTCAATATTATCATTATTACATATATGTAAGTGAATTATAAGTTTACAATGTTTTGGCATTTTAGAAGATCACGGCATAAGTTAAGAATGTGAAAAGCCGAAATTGGATGAAAACAAGCGACACGATGCCAGCACTCACATACACGCACATACAAACAAATACACATACACACACTTAAAAAAAAGAAAGAAAACGTGTGTCTGCACCCGAGGTTATTTTAATATCCTCTCGACGTCAACTGAGTCGCAAAAGCCTATAGTCCATTGATTATTGTTATTTTCAAACATTTCCCTGGAACAGAAGAGTGACGCGTTAATTAACAGACACTTCTCTTTTGTTGATTCCATTGAAACTTTTCGCGTATACAAAAAGCCCTTATGCCAAAGACGAAAAACGCGTGTGGTGTGAATGAATGGAAACACGGATCTTTGAATTCCAATCACTGCACGGCAACAAAGAAATCCCCACACTTGTACATTGATTGTATTTTGTTATGAGAGAGTCTTAAAAGGCGATTATTTCCAAACTACGTCGCGACCTTATTACCAACTCTGCTTGTATAGAAAGTGCTCTCGTCCATTCTGTTAAGTACGCGAAATGCGGGTTTGTAAGGGGATTACTTTTCTTTCCCCACAATAGAATCGCAGCAGATCTTTGTAGTGATGCCCTGCAACTGAAGAATATGTACAGACATGTATGTTGTCTTTGCATGATGCAACAGTTTCTCGTCAGTCCGTTCTTATTTTCAAACAATCATTGCCCAAACAGATCACCGAGTGTTGCTTTCATTATTAGGATTGCCGCAGACGACCTTTTTATTTGACTGGTTCATTTTTAAACTCTTCGCGCTATAGGCAAACCAATTCTCCTCTTAATGTTGGCTAACCATCATATCGCCAAGACCTAAAAGTACCGGTAATGTATAGCAATTCAATATTTTTTTTGATTTTAGACCACAAAATTACCCAAATAACTTTTCCAACTAACCCAGGAATTTTTTTTTTACATGAAGATTAACAGAGAAACTAAAACATAAATAAAAAGATAAAAATAATATTAATAAGACCTCGTACAACTGGATGATTGTGTAAATGTTAAATGACGGGGTGTCCGTTGTATTATTTATTTAACTTTTTCTAGAAATGTCTCAACCATTTTATGTTAGCTTAAAGAATTACAGCGCGCAGGTTTCGTCAGGCATCCCAAGGCGTGTTTGTGTGTTTGTGCAAGTGTCTGTCATTATAGTTAGTAGTAGACGGAAGAACCGGAACAATCAAATGTAATTAATGGAATAATCCTCATGGTGATTGTCGTTATCAAAACTTCTGTATTTTATTACTAACATTATTTCAATTAGTGTCATAAAGTCCTTTTCAGAGAATAAGCTACACTGATCAGAAAAAAAAAACTCCAGTAAATCAATGGTAACCACGCGCACTTTCGGATTTGCAGGTTCCCGTAAAATGCACTAGACTTTCCTAAACTAGAAAGACAGATATTGTCGTGAATATGCCCGTTTTATATCTCAAAAAGATTAGATACACCTTAAAATAGTGCAAAACTTGATGAGGAAATTCACAGGCAAGTAGTTGCGAGAAACTGATACATGTACTTGAAAATCTAAAACTAGAGTTCAAGCGCACATTTTGATTGGCTGAATGCATAATTACTGTAACTGCTTAGAGGACCAATCACGGCGCGACTTTTACTAACGCTACGCCCGAGCGAACATTGGTTGCTACGGGCCCTCAGCACGGTGTGAAAATCTGGATCGCATTCTGGATCGCACTCGAAACAGAAGTTTATCTTTGAAGGTGGTTTTCTCGAAATAAAAAATCTCAAAACCTCACAACATTCTCTCGTTCAAACCACGATATCTCCGCAATGGAGTACTTTTATAAGTTGATTTATATACTAAATTAAAGCTGAATATATGGAGAAAAAGATTAGGCCATTATCTCAAAATTGACCTCCCCCGACTTGTGTCTCATTTTGTCGTGGCGGGTCACATATTATTGTAACATGTATCATTCTCTTGACAGAGTCGGTACATGGCTCAGCCGGTAACAAGACCCACCACACCTCATCTCATCTAATAGCTATACACCCATCACGGTGGCCACCTGAAACTTTGCCAGACTCATGTTCATGCCTGACATTCCAGCAGTGACACTCACACCAACTGCACATTTCCCTGCCAATGTTTCAAAGGTGTGTTTTTTATTTGCACACCAAACCATTTTTTGCTCACTACAGGGCACTGTGGTACATCAGAAATGCATTATAGCGTAGGTCCGGCCCCTAAATGCAAGTCTAGGAGTAGAACTATCAAATATGCGAGTTGAGTGGAATGATCGAGAACTCTATTAGACATTGTAAGAACACAAAAATCTTAACAAATTCATGGCAAAAAACATGCTTTTTATCTGAATTTTGAAATAATAATCCAATTTTCATTATCAATAAATTACTAACTGGTAGTGGGGAAAGCGAAGTTGTTTTTTTTGTTTTTTTTTCATTTTTGTTGATATTTTGGCTTTCTCTGTTCGCACTTCTGCCTTGACTTGTGCATTTTGCCATAGCATAACTTAGTAGATGCTAGAGATTACACGTCTCTGGCAATACAGTGCAGTGAAATGAAGAAAAACGTTTAGAGGGGTCAATTCAATATGCTAATTTTGCACTATTTCTACATACTGCAACTGCAATTTCATGACTATCTGACTCTGATCACCCATACAGTACAAGCAAGGCCAAGGGGAATAAAGTGCAATAGACACTATATTGCCCCTTACACCCATCTACATTCTCCTCTTGCATGTCTTGGTAAATGTTCATTCATGTGTGAAGGCATGGGACAGGGTTCCAAAAATCCAGCCCCTAAAAATTTATATTTTTCATTTCAGAAGCAAAACTCTTTGAACCAAACGTTCCCATGCCTCATCAACTGAAGTGGATTTATTCAAGCTGAAAATATGTCATCTATTCAGAAATACAATTTTTGGCCAAGTTGAACAAGAATCGTACACAAAGTCAAGCTACGACCCCCGAGAGTGACTCCGATTCAATCACTGATTGATGGATCAATCCGTAACTTAAGTTAACAGTAGATTTAGTAGAGCTCTGTTAGATCTGTTACTTTTCATCAAAAACATTTTGACAGTGTTTGAGTTTTACTTTTAATATATTAATTGTACAAGAAAATTAATCCAGTATTTGTTTGTATTCTGCTCCAAATAAAACGTATCCGCCACGGTTAAACCGTGATGATACACCATCTGAGAGACATAATGATTTATCATACTAAGTTATAATTATATCATAACATGCATAATGATTATGATAATCTCTTCACTTTTGTGGTTCACATAAGCACTACCAACGCAATTGCCTATGCATGGGACCATTACAAAAAAGTTTTTCTTCGCCGATGCTGGATAATCGAGCAGATAAATTTCGAACTTAACGAGACAGAGCTTGAGATAGCTGACGAGCTAGACCTTTCGTTATGTCATAAATATACAGATTTACGTCTCTGGGTTCCATTTTAGACGTTTCTTCTAAAAGCTGGTATCAAATCGTTTGTTATGTGGCTCCGCCTGAATAAGGAATGAATTAAATTCCAATGTGTGACGTGCAGGCCGATGCCCATATCGGGGGAAACTGCAGCATCACTTACAGAGAGCGTCTAACTAATCGTAATTTAATCATGTCGAGGTCGCTAGCCTCCCTTGATTGCTAGGCTTTTCCAAATACACGTTTATGACTTCTCGACTATGCACTCATTTGGATTTAATTCAGCAAAAAGTCAACAAGAAATTCCATTTCATTGTCAGTCAACAAGATCAAATTAATGAGCAAATTTTATATTGTTCATTTAACATTGAACAATGAGAAACAAATCAATACCACCGTAAAACATTGGATATGATAGAGACTAAACATTACTCTAAGAGGAAAACTTTTAATAACTTAGAGGGTACTATTGTTTATCTTCACAATGGGCAGGTCATTATGTTGAATATGTTCATTAAGCCGAGTATTCTAGACAGTGTTCAAATTGTATACATCATCCTACAACAATGGCGGCCAGTACGGTACAACTTCTCAGTACGGTTTTCCGGATGATGTTCAAAACTGTATCATCACTCAACAAAATGGCAACGGCTTGAACATTGTAACTCCACGCTTGTGTCAACTATAGCTCTTTAAAAAAAAGAAAGAACGTGATTACTGATTCCATCATCTAGATATTAGCTGTAACTTGTATTGATACTAATTATTTTAGGCCTAGTTACTTATTTTTTAAACGCAGTTCTTGTTTATTAATTTTTCTTTTATTATCATTGATATTAAAGCAGCAGTTGAGAATGTTGCGATTTTCTTTGAAAGTGACAAGAAGGGACAATAATAATGGGTTTGGGGCAGCAAATGTAGGAAGGTTTCCAAAATAAGGCAAAAGGGGGAAAACTGGGGGGATTTGGGCACTTCCGAACTTGGAGAGTTATGACGTTCAGTTATTGAGAAAGATGTTGGACATAGTACCAGCAGGAAAAAGGGAAAGGAGACAGACAAAAACGGAGATTGATCATGGTACATAACCATTCTAAAGGCGTTGCTATTTTAATAAATTCACGAGTTTTAATAGATGTTTCATCAGTTACAGCCAAAGGTGATGGCAGAGCATTGGCCCTAAAGTTTTGTGCTGGGCAACATATGTTTTGTGTTATAAATGTTTATGCTCCAACTTATATGCATCTGATAAAGATAAATTTTACAAAAATCTAATCGGATGGATTAAGAACTTAGACACTTCGCAGTGTGAATTAATATTTGGTGGAGACTGGAACTGCGTTCAAAATCCACAACTAGACACACAAGGTACCCTCCCTACTCAAAAGTATTGTAACATACAATGTAACGCATACATTTTACGTTGAAGGGGTCTTTCTAAAATGATGTCCTAACTCCGTTTATTATTGGATAATTACATTTTTTTTTTAATAAATCAATGAATATACTTTCTCGTTCCTTCTCCAAGGCGGAGAGATTATCAAATGCAAGTGCGCCCTCGACAGAGGGGATGGAACATAAATTTTAACCCTTTTTTTTGCTCCCCGTAGGGTGGGGTGTTAATTAACACTAGCATCGTAATTCGGTTTCAGATTACCAATGAAACGGTTTTAATGGTTTGGAAAGACTTCCAGCAAACAAAAAATGTCACTATGATCCTCTGAAGGGGTCTCAGAAAGAAGACCACGCCCCTCGAAGACGAAAGTGACCCCCTATCTTCATAAGACAGTGCCAAGGAGGATAAGGCTACTCATAAAAGATGATGGCTTTTTCTTCGCATCATTATATCCAGTGTACCGAGAAGTCTCATGACAGTAAACTTTAAGATGTTTACAATAGTAATCTGCCTTTAGAATAGAACAAGAGTAAGAAATTATATCTTGAAGAGGTCTTGTTTAAAATATGGCGCGTTTCCTCCTTACCACTGTCTTATGAAGATAGGAGGTCACTTTCGTCTTCGAGGGGTGGTGTCTTCCATCTGAGACCCCTTCAGAGGATCATAGTGACATGTTTTGTTTGCTGGAAGTCTTTCCAAACCATTAAAACCGTGTCATTGGTAATCTGAAACCGAATTACGATGCTAGTGTTAATTAACACACCCCTACGGGGAGCAAAAAAAGGGTTAAAATTTATGTTCCATCCCCTCTGTCGAGGGCGCGCTTGCATTTGATAATCTCTCTGCCTTCGAGAAGGAACGAGAAAGTATATTCATTGATTTATTTTAAAAACAATTGTAATTTTCCAATAATAAACGGAGTTAGGACATCATTTTAGAAAGACCCCTTCAACGTAAAATGTATGCGTTATATTGTATGTTGCAATACTTTTGAGTAGGGAGGGTATATCTTTTCCTTATAAGCCGAAAAAAATGGTTTTTAAAGCTGATTAAAGATTACAAATTGATCGATATTTGGAGATTAGTTCACCAAATTAAAAAACAATATACATGGAGACATTTATCTCTTAGCCGGTTTTCCAGGCTAGATTACTGGCGTATCTCTTCCTCATTACAATACGCCATTCAAAATACAGATATAAGGCCTGCAACTCGTTGCGACCACAATGCTATATCGTTGAAATTCAAAACCAGTGAAAACGCCCGTGGGCGAGGTTACTGGAAACTGAATAATTCTTTGTTATCCGATACTTTATTTCAAGAAAGCGTAATTAAAATCACGAACAAGATACGCCTTGAATATAGTGGATTATGTCCTCAACTAAAATGGGAAATTTATAAAATAAAAATCAGAGAATTTACTGTGAAATACTCAAAACAAAAACAGAAAATTAAAACTTGCTATTTACAAAGACTTGAAAAAGATTATGCTTTGATTAATAAACAAGTTGATGAAAATCCTTGTGAAGAAAATTTCCAAAAATTATCTCGAACAAGAACAAGATTAGAAAAGATATATGTATAAAGAAAAATGTCAAGGTCTATTTGTCAGATCCAGAGAAAAATGGATCGAAGAAGGAGAAAAGTCTTCTAAATACTTCTTCAAATTAGAATCACTGAAGAGTAAGAAAAAACAAATAAATAGTATATTAAAAGACAAAGAAGTAATAGTAGACGATAAACATATCCTAGAAGAAATTTATCTGTATTATAGTAAACTGCATTCTGCAGATGAATCCTGTAATTTAGATGAATATTTGGAGAGGACAGACTTCATTTCGCTGGAAGAAAATGACAGTTTAACATGTGAAGGTGTTCTTACCGAAAAAGAATGCTTTGATGCACTTCAGTTAATGAAAAATAATAAGTCTCCCGGTAATGACGGACTAAGTTTTGAATTTTACAAGACATTTTGGAAGTATATTAAAGATTTATTGTTAGACAGTCTTAACGAAGGCTACAGAAAAGTTACTTTGTCTGACAGCCAAAAACATTCTATTCTTACATTATTATATAAACAATATCTTTACTTAATGCTGATTATAAAATTGCTGCTGGTGCCTTAGCGAAACGTTTACAAACAGTAATTCCCAAATTAATAAAATTTGATCAAACGGGGTATATCAAGAAAAGATCAGCCACAGAAAATATTAGATTAGTCCAAGATTTATTCGACTTTTGCTCTCGAGATAATATCCCCAGTATTTTTATTTTTATTGATTTTAAAAAAAGCTTTCGATAATGTTAACCATAATTTCTTGTTTGAAATTTTGAAACGTTACAACTTCGGGCGGTCTTTTATACAATGGATCAAAACGATATACAATGATGCCGATGGCAAAGTGATTAATAATGGATGGTTTTCGAAAGCGTTTTCAATATCAAAAGGAGTTCGGCAAGACTGCCCTCTTTCGGCATTGTTATTCCTGTTTGTTGTTGAAGTCCTAGCAACTAAAATACGTAACAATATTAACATAAAAGGTATACGCATTCCTGAATGTGAAAGACTGAACATGCAAGAAATTAAAATATCTCAAATGGCTGATGACACTTCACTTTTTGTTGATTCAATTCAGTCCGGTAATTAAGCCATGAAGGAGGTGAAAGCTTTCGGTTTGTATGCTGGTCCGACGTCCGAAACTAAACTTTTCAAAAACCCAAGTCATCACTTCAATGACGAATGTGTCACAGATCTAGATTGGTCAGATGAGCCTGTAAAATATCTTGGCGTCTTTATCAGTGCAAAAAATGAAAATCTTGAACAATTGAATTGGTTTATAAAACTTGATCAAATTAAAAGAATTGTTAATATGTGGAAAATGAGAAATCTTACCTATTTTGGCAAAATAACGATTATAAATTTTTTTATTAATTTCACAAATAGTATATATTGCAACTGTATATACCGTACCTCCGAAATTCATTGTAGAAATGAATAAAATCTCGTTTAATTTTCTTTGGAATTCGAAAAGAGAAAAGGTTAAAAGAACTGTTGTATACAATAAACCGACAGCATGTGGTCTTAATATGGTAGATCTAGAATCCAAAATAAAATCATTGAGGTTGTCATGGCTCCCTAAATTTTTTGACGAAAATCCACGTCCCTGGAAATGTCTGTTTAATTACTGGCTACAAAAAATTGTAGCGCCCCCTATGTGTTTTAAAATAAACTGTTCTCCCAAAGACCTGTCACGTTTATGTGTGAAGTTAAAATTTGTTCCATTTTATAAAGACTTACTTTGCTCATGGGCTGAATAAGACACGTTGATTTACTTCTAGGTCAAAATGTGAGCAAAGAATTGTTATGGTTCAATAGCATTAATCAGTTTCAAAATCATTTATTATACTTCAACAAATGGAGTGAAAGGCATAACATTGTGTCCGATATTTTTTGTAAAGGAATGGATTGACCAAACTCAATCAATATAATTTTAGAAACAAATAGTTTACTCAGCTCATTTGAGTATCAAAAATTAAAACATGGTTTTCCTTTACTCTGGTTAAATAAGTTGCGTGCAGAAAGCATGAAAATGAAAGGAATGATCTCTGATGTAACTACAGTGGAATATATCTACAGGTGATGTTATAGATATTTCTTCGACAAAATCGAAAGTATTTTATGAAATATTCTTTTAAAAATTAAAGTTTCAGAGCCAACTATGCTAAACAAATGGCACCAAGAACTGAGTCTACCACATTCATTCGAATGGGAACCAGTGTTTAATCTTAAACTTTGTAAGGTGAAAAGTAATAAAATCAGACAGTTTAATTTTAAGTTATTTCATAATCTGTTACCATTTAAAGACAATTTATTCAAGTGGAAAATATTAAATAACATAGAATGTAACAGTTGTAAGGGTAATGAATCTTTGATGCATAACTGGTTACAGTGTCCAAAGATCATACCAATTTGGATGAAAATAAAAAATCTTATAAATGAATGTACTGGTGAAAACGTCATCATAAATGAAAAACTTTTAGTAGTTGGTTACAAACCGGGGCAAGCGAAATACTTTTCCCTTAATTTAATTCTGAATTTCGCAGAATATGCGATTTATAAAGTATACATTGTAGAATTCTATAAAAAACAAAATTTAAGCGCTTCATTTATATTGAGAGAATTTAAAAGTGGGTTAAAAACATATTGCTCCTTTTTAAAAACAAAAATGAATTTGAATATCGATAAAGAACTGCGTTGTATTGAAAAATTTGCTGTTTTATAAAAACTCCGAAAGTGTAACAGTGTATAAAATGCGACAAGTTATTTGCATGACAATGTAACGAATTATTTTGAATGTCAGTAAAGTTCCTCGGACGAGGCAAAAAAAAATAAAGCAAAGCCGAGTATTCTAACGTTAGACAGTGTTCAAATTGTATACATCATCCTACAACAATGGCGGCCAGTGCGGTACAGCTTCTCAGTACGGTTTTCCGGATGATGTTCAAAACTGTATCATCACTCAACAAAATGGCAACGACTTGAACATTGTAACTCCACGCTTGTGTCAACTATAGCTCTTTAAAAAAAAAGAAAGAACGTGATTACTGATTCCATCATCTAGATATTAGTTGTAACTTGTATTGATACCAATTATTTTAGCCCTATTTACTTATTTTTTAAACGCAATTCTTGTTTATGAATTTTTCTGTTATTATCATTGATATTATAAAGCAGCAGTAGAGGATGTTGCGATTTTCTTTGAAAGTGACAAGAAGGGACAATAATAATGGGTTTGGGGCAGCAAATGTAGGAAGGTTTCCAAAATAAGGCGAAAGGGGGAAAACTGTGAGGATTTGGGCACTTCCGAACTTGGAGAGTTATGACGTTCAGTTATTGAGAAAGATGTTGGACATAGTACCAGCAGGAAAAAGGGAAAGGAGGCAGACAAAAACGGAGATTGAACGCAGTTAGAGAGGATGTGACGATGACTGGTGTGACAGAGGAGATATCACAGAATAGATAGCGGTGGAGAGACTGTATTTGCTGTGGCGACACTTAAAGGCAAGGTTCACCCTGACATCAAGTTGGTTTTAATAAAAGCAGAATGAGAGAAACATATTAATGAAAGTTTGACAAAAATCCACCAAAGAACAACAGACTTATGGAAGTTTCAACGTCATCTGATATAAATTCCATAAAAATTCCGTTTTCTCAGAAATTTGAAAATGATTTTACCAGTGCATTTAATATATTATTAAAAACATTATTTCATGCATGCTTCTATGAAAAAAAAAACTATTCAGTTATCATGAACCATTAAAAAATGGCAAATTATGGAATTTATATTACATGTCATATTGGGAGATGCTCGCATGTGACGTCACAAAATGACAACTTTGAAACTATATAACTCTATTATTCTTTGGTGGATTTTCGCCAAACTTTCACTAATATGTTTCTCTCATTGTTCTGCTATTATTAAAACCAACTTAATGTCAGGGTGAACCTTGCCTTTAATTTGTGAGAGCGGCTGAAAGAGAGAAGGGAATGAAATAGGAGTAGAAGCAGAAGTATAGTAGTTAGTAGTAGTAGTAGTAGTAGTAGTAGTAGTAGTAGTAGTAGTAGTAGTAGTAGTAGTAGTAGTAGTAGTAGTAGTAGTAATAGTAGTAGTAGTAGTAGTAGTAGTAGTAGTAGTAGTAGTAGTAGTAGTAGTAGTAGTAGTAGTAGTAGTAGTAGTAGTAGTAGTAAGTAAGTAAGTAAGTAAGTAGTAGTAGTAGTAGTAGTAGTAGTAGTAGTAGTAGTAGTAGTAGTAGTAGTAGTAGTATAGTAGTAGTAGTAGTAGTAGTAGTAGTAGTAGTAGTAGTAGTAGTAGTAGTAGTAGTAGTAGTAGTAGTAGTAGTAGTAGTGGTAGTAGTAGTAGCAGTAGCAATAGCAGTAGTGGCAGAAGATTCATATAGAATACGATACAATTTTTTGTCAACACTGTCCAAATGGAAATTGATAAGCATATTCAAGAGTTTGCCATTTAGGGGATGACTTTATATCTCCAGCCAGTGATTATTACCAGCAATTATTTTTACGTCTTTAATAATATTAATCATAGAATGATTAGAGAGAGCAATGATATCCTTTTGTTATATCTAAACAATTTCATTGACGTTTAACTTGTGGTTATATTTGAAACATGATG
>JZLH01S0092041.1:12995-23023 GCA_001188425.1 Eucidaris tribuloides | reverse complement strand
GAGGAGGAGGAGGAGAAGAAGAAGGAGGAAGATGAGGAGGAGGAGAAGGAGGAGGAGGAGGAGGAGGAGAATTATTTACGGCAATTGCAATAGTGCTGCAATAATGAATTCTGATTCTTTGTATATATTGACCCACTGATGCTTCTCACATACCTTCAAGTTCTGACAGGTGATAAGCTGGGATGATGCATGAATGTTTTAGCATTACACTTTGACGTATCAGGCCTCGTTATGCCATCATGGCCAGGAAGACTGACGATAACAACCGAGAATGGGATATTTCAATTTTTAAATGGGTAGTCCACATTTCATTTGCATAAATCTTGAAACAAAATGCAGCCATTACAACATAAAATGACAAGTTGAGAGGGTAGATTGTGAAATTACACAATATTGATCGAGGGCAATAAAACTGTTTGACAAAATATTAGCAGGCGTAGGACCTTCCCAAACGTAAAATGGCATACAAGTTAGATATAAATTATTCTTTTGTTTCTCTTACTTAATTAATGGGAGTCGTTGAACGCTAGGGGATTTTTTTCCCTTTTTCCTGTAATGCCCAAAGCTATCCCATGGAATATCTGCATAAAGCCTTTGGTGTGTCTCAGTGCAAGTGACTCCTAAATCTTTACCAGTATTGCGCCCTCTACAATACAGGCAGGTGACAGGCACATTTCCAATGAACAGGAGCTCGTCGGTATAGTGGACTTACAACTCAAGTTCGTTGGACCGAAGATCAAAACGCTTTTTCATGGGAACGCGGATCTTTCTTTTAGTAAGGTTGTATATAGACCAATTCGGTCCCAGAACACTGAAGTTTATGTCAGCCATACTGGGGGGCTTCCAAGACAAGAAGAAAAGGCAATACAATGGGTTATGCAATGAGTCAGGTGCATCAAGATGTCAGTGTTTTTGTTCGGCATGCTTGAAGCCCCCCTGTTAGATATTAGCATAAAAAACAGCACCCAAACCAAATAGGTCTATAGCTAAAAGGATCTTTAAAGGAAAGTGTGTTGATAAACTTCAATTTAAAAAATTCTTTGGCAATCTTGGATTGCTTATAAATTGAAGTAACCTTTAATTTCTCAATTCAATTATTTATTTCAAGCTTCTTCTGTGCCTGAGATTACAAGCCGAATGAGCGCGTCCAAAAATCTAATAGAACCACTTTTCCTATAATTATAATAACATTTATAAAGATTCACGTGAGCCATTGTTTTACACACAAAAATAAACAATAAAGAATAACATCAATCCACCCTTTTCTGGCAGCTGTTCCACCAAACTAAAACCATCATAATCAACAGTGTGGTCGCCAAGTCACGGAAATTGTAGTTTTCTTACCTTTGAAATAGTCAAAAGAGAGGCGCGCGTTAAAATCTAACGACAAATACATTGCAAATACGTGTTACACGGCTGTTTTTGACAAATATATGGATTATTACACATACGGTGCGAATTTTCATCATACTCGGCGATAAACGTTATATACTTGCGAGCAATTGCTGCGGAAACAAACTGACAGGTAACAGTTCATTTAAACACCACGTGCAGTGGGAATATGCTACATAGTGTCAAATTGATGAACACATTTTGTTAGCGGCAATACCACACTGTAAAAAAAAGTGCTATTGAATTAAGAGTTGTTTACTGGCAGGTGGTTTGCCAATCAATTATAATCTTGCACTTTATTTCTGTCTTAAATAAATTTGTAAATTATTCATAATAATGTATTACTATTGAACACTTTACGTGCAACATGGCTGGCAACATGGCTGGTAGTTAATTAGAGCCTAACATAAGTTCAGATAGATAGATAAATACATTTAGATAGATAGATAGATAGATAGATAGATAGATAGATAGATAGATAGATAGATAGATAGACAGATAGATAGATAGACAGATAGATAGATAGATAGATAGATAGATAGATAGATATATAGATAGATAGATAGACAGATAGATAGATAGACAGATAGATAGATAGATAGATAGATAGATAGATAGATAGATAGATAGAAAATACTACTAATTGTGGTTGTTGTTGTTGTTGTTGCTGTTGTTGCTGTTGTTGAATTGGTAGTACGGTGGCACTGAACAGGGAACTTATTACATTTGATGAGACGTAAACTCACTTTTGGAGAGTTGTGCGATAGCTGCTCAACGTAGACTGCACCGTATCTGCAAAAAAAAATGTGACAATATCTCAAAACTCGATCAATCGAATGGACACAAAGTTATTACTTGTAATTTCTATGTTTTTTCCGGAGTGGTGCTGCATTTACCTTCCTATATGCTCAAAGTGAGTTTTCTGGCATCACGTTTGCTAGTCATTATTCTCTTCTTCAAACTGTATTATGAAATGATCACCTTATTTTCCCAACAATACAATACCATTTAAAAATAATCCTCCACACTATTTTATCTCCGATATGAGATATAAAAATTAAACACTACAAAACGGGAAAATATAAGAGTTTGCCATATCCGATTTCCCCATAGGTTGTTGTGTTGCAGTAGAGAGTCCATCTAAAACTGTATTATGCGTAATATTTATCAATACCTCATAGTCTTGTATTGGCAGCACAATTTTGTAATTTTTGTATTCCGGGCAGTTTATTAATTTTGTCACGTAAAGCGCTATCATGTAGCTCAGTCATTACAATTTGTCATTTGTTTAAATGGACCTTCATAATAATAAACAATATCTTTAAAGAGTGATACTCAATTCATAACCAACAAAAAAAAGACTACCAGCCGCGTGGTATATAAAAGCGCTTTAATTAAGAAATGTAGTCAAGATCTCTCAATATATTTCTTGTTTATATAAACAAAATGAAAGGAAAACTCATAATTAATACGTTTAAACCTTATAATGCAAGTAGTTCAAAAAACACTGGTGATAAAATAGATGGTTGGGTACCCGCTAATTTGTTTAAAGTAGATAAGTGCGACTAGACATCACACACACACACACACACACACACACACACACACACACACACACACACACACACACACACACACACACACACACACACACACACACACACACACACACACACAGACACAGACACACAGACAGACACAGACACAAACACACACACACACACACACACACACACACACACACACACACACACACACACACACACACACACATACATACACACACACACACTCAGACAAACACACACATACACACATGCACACACATACACATACAAACACACACACAGACACACAACCACACATATAAACATACACACATACAAACACACAAACATACAAACACAAACAAACACACACACAAACATACAAACACATACATACAAAGACACGCACACACACACACACATCACTGATGCTTAGTGCTAAGTTTCAAATTTCCGAGATGCCCATATACTTTATATCAGTGATCTGTTGACATTATCCTATTGTGATTGTGAAGCCGGGAACAAAATAAAATGCAAGATGCTTGCACAGCAATGATTGCACAGCAAGTTTGATGCTGCTAAAACCCATCCATCGCCTTTTATTATACTTCATTGTGTTTGCCTGTCTAGGCCTGGAGTTAAAGAAAAATGGCAAGACTGGGTGTAGTCTTCAGTTTAAGACACAATGTTTCCAGAATCAAGTATACTATTTAAAGTGTGCTGTGAAATTTTATTGTCATACATTTCTTCTTTCAATCGGAAATTGCAGCAACGATGGAATTTCTTGTGTAGCTTTCTGCGAGATCAGTTTTTATTAGTACTGGAGATTAATTTAATACTGGTAAATCAATGCTTTTTCTCCTCAAGTAAACAAATTCCAGACATATAATTCTAGCCTGAAAATACACTCTAGCCAGTGTATGTATTTTTTATAATGTGAACGAATTTGGTCTTAGAGGCATTTTTTTTTTACTTCTTCCAAATCATGTCACTGCCCATTTTGAAACACAATATCATAGTCTGGTAGCGAGACTACTTGATGCTCATTGATCCCCAATGAGGATAGCCCCAGGTTTGTAAGGAGGATGCGGAGGAGATGATGTTCGCTTGTCTGGATCTTCCGTTTAGTCAGTCCATCATCTTCGCGCTCAGTCATTGACTTGTAGACACCAGACAGTAGAGGTGGTTAGTATCATAAGCGTGGGCTGTGGCGGCGCTTGTTCTCGACTTTTAGCAGTGTCGTTTGTATCTTGTCTCTAATCCAACAAGTGTGTTCAAAGAATCATTTAAGGTGAGTACACTCTTTGCTTGTACATTTACTGTAGGACAACGATTTTGCATTGTTTTTACGTGTTTCGTAGTCGACAGGTTTGTAAGCATGTCACTTAAAATCACCGATGCTTTATAAGATTATAATGCGCTTAATTTTTTTTTACAGTTTATTTCAATGTAATTTTAAGCTACATAATTATTTTCCATGCTTAAAACACGTCGCTTGTCCGACAAAAGGGCCCTAGCATTTGTTCCCGGTAAAAGGGCCTTAAAACTTAACTGTCTCTAACTTGAAAACCATATCCTTTTTTTCAGATGAAATCAAAGTTGTATGATATTTTTAGATCCTTCTCTCGGTCTATTAGTGTAAATATCAACATGAGACAATATTTCTCAAATTAGAGAAAATTTACTGTTGAGGTCCTTCTGCCGGAAACATATGCCAGGGCCCTTCTGCCAGACAAGCGATCTGTCACACCTATTATGACATATATTGACTGAAATTTCTCATCGTGATTTAGTCAGGTAGAGTTGTCTTGAAAATTCAACGTGTAAAGCGTTTAAAATTTTGTACAATAAAATATTGTAATTTCTTGATTGAATCAAGGTAAGATATAATAATCGAAGATTGTAGAAAAGAGTATTTCAGTTACTTATGCTATCTAATAAGGATGTATTCCAGAGTGAATTGTAAAATCTTGAGTGAATTTCAAAGAGTGTTGTTTTAAGTGTTTTTAACATTTCATGGAGTAACTGGAGAAACTCACCCCATAATTAGATTTAACAGCCATACTGTTGCCCAATATACATGTAGATACCAGAATCCAAATCAATAAAACGTTTACCAGAAAAAAATATCTAGTTATTTAAGACCGAGTTATTTTCCTGTAGTAAAATTAGTATAAAATTGCGCTCATCGGAGTTTTCATGTATTACCAGCGATATATTTCTGGTAAAAGTTTTATGCATTTTTATGACTATGAGTGTTCCTTTAAACACCACTTGAATTTACTAGTAGTTTAAACACCGTGAGTGCAACCTTTAACCTTAAGGGTGTTAAAAATGATCGCTACTATGGTAGATAATTTAATATCCCAATTTTTGCAGTGTAAATTCACCCCAGGAAAAGATATCCATTATCGATCCAACGTATAGATACACTCCTTGAACGGTTAAAATTTACTCAAATTTTATTCATTCTCTCTGATTCAGTCTTTCAAAATAGAACGTGTAAAACATTTTTGCAAAGTTGGAAGCTGACAATATGACAGATGTTCATTCAGATGATTTATTCTTTATATTGTAGAAAATTTTTGATACAATGGAGTAAAAATAAAAATAAAGTATTCATTTCATTTGGCATTTGGAATTTATTCATTCATTCACCAAGAGTGACATATAGTTACCATTGTCTCAAAATGATTTTGACACCATTTTTACCCAGTCAGTTTTTAAATAGTGCATGTCCATTGTTTCTGAAACATGAATTATTCTAAACAATTCGATCTGAAATACAGCTCGGGGATGCGTTGTCATGGTTGTGGGCAACAAAAAAAAATCAGTAAATGACGCAAAATTTCCATTGGACCTGCAGATATCCATAATGGTATTTGTAATACTGTAAATATCTCATTGACATAAGTTTTCACAAAAACAGCGTCGAAACATTTTACAGTTCAACTGCAATTTTATTTTGTAATGTCGCCGAATGTGGTATATTCTTGTTATCTTGGGAAAATATACAATTATAAATGGTTCTTCGCTTTGATTTGTGATAAATTGCAACGGGTCACCAGCATATCACAACTCCTTTACGCTCAACGCATGGCTAAACCTCGGGCTATGGGCACGCGAATGAAATTAAACATCATTAGAAATATCGCCATCAAATATCCGACGTAACTTTACCCTGTTGAAGATAAATCTATACCGTGCATTCCACTAAAGGTTATGTATGTAGTATGACGACCATAAATTCGCCTCAATTTGAGACACATCTATTGCAGAGAAAGGATTTTTGCCGCTGACGTCAGTGAGATACATTATTGTAAACATTAATGATCAATTATTGACTTCGGGGAAGCAGCGACAGCGCCTTATAAGTCACATAGCCCGAAACTCGGGTCGATGGAGCACAGACATAATGATGTGAATCAGATACATTGAATATGATGGCCGCTACGCAGGTTCTTGTGATTGATTTTATCATGGAGCAATTATGAAAATAAATTGAAATAGAGTTAAATTAAATTAAACGAAACGAAATTAATAAAATGTAATTATATATACTTTTATTGAAGCTGTATGCCGAGTAGAATACCCTAGTGGCTAAAGTCAGTGAAGTTATACGAAAGTATCGCCTGGGGAATATAGTACATGTAAGCCTATTTCTCGTTGGTAGAATTCGGGTGATTGTTTTGATCATCGTTATTTCATACGTGTGGTGTTATGAAAATTTAAACAAGAATATGTTAGAGCATTAGTTGGAATCAGGATGTGCATAACTGCGTCACCTAAAATGTACGAATACGTCTTTAAAAAACCAAACAAATAAATCTAACCAAAATTTGTACAACGATGTATCAGACTTTATTTCAATACATTCAGCCATATTTGTAAAAGTGTTGGCTCAGATTTCTCAAGTGTCGGTATACCAACAGGCATACATGTAGGTGCAATGACAACTTAATATAAAATATTCCAAAGAACATGTTTGTAAAATGTTGCACAATAAACAGATAAAGTAAAACGTCAACATTAACGGGTTACCTTGTTAACTTGTCAAAAAGGGCCCAACATATATAGAGCACATTTGCAATTCGAGTTAGCTAGAGGGTAACTCGAAAGGGCAAGTATTGCTGAGGTGGATGAAAGTGCTCTCCTCCAATCAATGGCCTTAAAAATAATTTAGATTCAATTTATATAGCATCGTATATGAAATGCTTAACTCTAAGCACTTTACATTATCTTTACCTAGGTCATCAGATGTTTGTAAATAAAGTTCATGAAAATACCTGTTTACTCCTGTAGAGATGGTCGTTCAAGATATGGGAATTACATGGGCGTACTCATTCCAATCCTACCGGTTAGCCATTTTGTACTCTTGAGCGGAGAGTAGTAAAGCAGATCAAAGTGTCCTGCTGAAGGACATAAATGCCGGGGATAGGAATAGAAACCAAGACCTCTAGATTGTGACCCAAACAACTTACCAATCTTGCCACAGCACCCTATCAGCATTGTCTGTAATACACCATATTCTGGTCTGGGATTAAAAAAAAAATGACTTCATTTAGGATCTGAAAGGCATTGCCAAATGCGCCCATTAACCTCTGTACAAATGGTTATAGATTTAAGAGAAAATGGCGAACGGTGATCGAGAATTCAAGTCAGTCGCTGTTATTTCTCTTATTCCTTTCATCCTTTGTTTTAAATTCAGCTCAATCGATACAAATGCATGAAATGCAGTAGTTAATCGTGTGCATCACGAATTACAGTTAATGGGAGGAGAAAATTTACGGTTATTAGCCGAATCATTCTCCCATCTTGCGTGCGTGACAAGCAATCGTATCACGTTCGGAAGAGTTGAGTTTGATAATTTGTATTACGTATTTAATGAACTGAAGCAGACGGCAAAATGCATTGTGATATATCTTTGTATATGTTTACAATTCTAAAAGGTTTATGTACCTCTGAAATTTGTTTATTATTTTTTGACAAAACGCGTATTTTATTATTGAGGCAATATGAAAGTGTTTGAAGTTATTGTTATTATCGGTGTATAGCCAGCTAAAAATGAAATGAAATTATTGAATGAGTGATTGATTGATTGATTGATTGATTGATTGATTGATTGATTGATTGATTGATTGATTGATTCATTCATTCATTCATTCATTCATTGATGATTGATTGATTGATTGATTGATTGATTGATTGATTGATTGATTGATTGATTGATTGATTGATTGACTGATTGATTGATTGATTGATTGATTGGCTGAATTGACACTATGAAAATATCACAGATTGATTGACAAGCAATGGCTGTATAATGAAGCCTCTAAGTCTACATCTCCTGCAGACAGCTGCTTCCAGTCTACTACCATAAAACATAATGTTATTCGCCAGCCACACAAAGGAGTTAATCTATACCCAGTATGGCCATATGCCACATGAGGATGAGGTGAACTACATTTCCAACATTCGCTTTATTTCATGGTTTGTGTAGGGGTGAAAAGGTGTTTTTTGTACTAGGAAAGAAAACAAAGTCGGAGGGGATATCCTTATTAAAAAATAATACCCTCCAAGCTAAAGGATTCAAAATATTTACACTAGAACTCACGACAATTTGGGAGGTGTATCGAAAATTGCATGTTGAATAGATGAACGAAACGCATCGTTATATACTTAACTGAATACTTGAATATCTATTTATTTGAATATTTCTGACTGATTAGGGACGAGTCTCGTATCTGAATGTAATGAAATATACCAAATGTCCTAAAATTCACTTGCCTCGAACTCGTCCTATTTATGATCAGAAGATGATAATAACGTTACGTGTGCCAGAACAGCCTTGACTCTTCTTTTGATGTATAGTATGTTAAATGGAACTGAAATTATATCCAGATCAATCAAATAAGAGCAACCTCCTGTTGCGACTCTTTTTGTTAAAGTGATACATACAAACATCCTACCAGTGGTATTTATTTGAAAACAAATTAGAAGAAATGGAAAAATGTATATTTCAGTGTCCCTTAATCACATTATATATTACAAGCACAATCATACACACACACACACACACACACACACACACACACACACACACACACACACACACACAGACACATACATACATACATACATACATATATACACACACACACTCACACATACACATAGACGAGTGTGTCTGTGTATTGTTTCCGTAAGATTGTACTGATATAATTTGTTGTCAAATACACTACACGGTCATTTCGTTTGTACATACTGAGTTTAACATGCTTTGCACCACTTTAAACCATCCTTGTATCGTAGGATTTAAGCAAGATAGGTTGGATTTAAGATACAATTCCAAAGTCACGAAACACGACTGAGGCGGATAAAAAACATTATCAATTTACTAGGAGACATTCGTAGCCACGGTCATGCCGTGTTTGTAATGAATTTAGCATATGCATAAGATCCCAGTCTATGCATTTGTCAACCTAAAGAGCGTACATTTATTTCGCTAAAAGCATTCTGAAAGCCTGTATGTCTTAATTGCCGAGTATAGTTCATCCTTTAATCGCCCCTCGTTCGGCTAACGATGTGCGACTCCAATTAGTCAATCCAGAAAAAGACTCTTTTTCTCCCCAGATAGCGGCCGCATCTTAACAACCCACACACCGTTTGCTATTCTCAGATTAATTTTCAAGCGACCTAGGTCTGTTTCTGGATCAAAAATATTTAAAGGTGAATAAAGGCATTGAGGAAAAATTATAACATATGATCCAACGTAAGAACTAGTGTTTATACATGTAAGTGTGATTACGATCTGATCTATTTGTCTCTCAGTTGTTTGTTATTTGATTATTTGAAGCCTACATACTGACACAAATAGAATTGTAAAATATATATTTCCTCTTATTCCTCATCGCTACCTGCACGTTCTTCATGTTTTGCTCGTCTTGCCTTTTGCTAATTCTCCTCCTCCTCTTTCGTTTTCTTCTTATTTTTTTCTTCGTCTTCGTATTATTTTCCTTTTCTGCTTCTCCTCCTCCTCCTTTTCAACCTCTTCTTCTTCTTCTTCTCCTTCTTCTTCTTCTTCTCTCT
>JZLH01S0092039.1:0-14445 GCA_001188425.1 Eucidaris tribuloides | reverse complement strand
ACCATCAAAGCCCCATGTACAATTGAAATAAGTTTGTATCTCCTACCTGTAAAAGGATGGCTCTGCCAAGATTGATTGAAATCTAACACATCTATATTAATTATCCCCCCCCCCCACAAATCTTCCCATGTAATCCTTTTCAGTTTAATTTATAACTACAGAGGTATCTACACACAATGTAGCTTGGCTAAACAACTCCTGGTTCTAGAGAAGATGGTATTAGAAGATTACAATCAATCAGGAATTTTGAAGAAGCTGAAAATGTGAATTATCTCCCTGGGCCCCCTACCAACCTGCTATTCCCCCTAAGGGACCCAGTGTTTCCAGAAATCAGGAAAATTATCTTGTAAGTGGATATTTTACTCTAATATCAAAAGACAGGCCTAAACTGCACATACAGGGTTAAAATGCTACTACCTCCCTCCAACGACTTGTCATTTAAAGAATGTGTTTTTTGATTTGCACACCAAACCGTTTTGATTCAGATTTGATCTATCTAAAGAAAGGTACATAAAAATGCAGTGTTTAAAATTTAGGATTCATTTGTTGCATCGTTTTTAAAATAAAAAAAGAAATCATTTGAAATTGGGTCGTTGCTTGGACGTAGCTTTCAGTTACAAATTTTGAATTTGGTGGAGTCCAACTATAGCATAGTTTGATTGAGTTCAACAATCATTCAACTGCACTGGTTTGAGGTTTTGATGCTGTAAACTTTGATCAGCAAGTATTTAGTTTTCACTAGATGATACACGAATCAGGTCTACCAGTCAGACTACTTTGACAGCTGTATAAAATTTTAATTCACTGAGCAACATTACGTTGGTGCAGTTTGTTTTATCAGTGATTATTTTCATGAAACCTGATTTTTCATCCCCAAAACTTTTATAAGAGGTGAAGATATATGTGAATCTTTACAGTATGTAAGATTCTAGGTTTGCAGGTCGATACAAGTTAATAATTGGGTGTGCAAATCATGGAAACAATATTTAAGTTTACTTAGGATGGCTTGAGAATGCAACCTTCATCAGTTGGTAGTGATCATAGTGATGTCATGTTGGCTGTCTCTGATGGTTTCCAGACTGTAGATTCACTGATGTAGGGCAGGCGCGGCGGAACGTTCAGATTGACAATAGACTTGGAGGGGCAACCATTGTGTGGGAACAATGCTGTGCCCTCCCAACCTACTGTATATTCCAAACGTTCCGCCGCCCATGATGTAGGGAGTATGCATTCTTCTCTCCTCAGGGATAGGTGGGAGCTCAAATGAGAACCATCTCACAAACAATAAAATATCTCTCATTCTCATCCCTTGCTATTGCTTCTAAACCCATGTCTCTCACTAAAAGGCATGAAATCTCATTTGCACCCCTCCCGCAACACAGCAAAACATCATTCATGCCCTTAGACTATTTTATGAAGGACATGTCTGTAAAATCTGAAGATCAGCAATAACCTAGACTTTAAAAATTGCACAGAAAAACAATTGCTTTTAGTGTATGTTCTGTGCTATGAATTTTTGTCTCTAGGAGACAATAATTCAAATCTAAGTCTAGCAGTCACTATAATTCCACTAAAAGTGAGTTTCTAGCTCCTATACTTTCCTAAAGGTTTTCCATGGTGTTTTCTTCTATGTATTTGTGTATTTACACTATGTTAACGTTAGGCATGCAAAAGAGATGCCTTGCCTTTAAGGTAAAGTTACTCAGCTGTCTATAAATATGTCACTTATTTAATAAGGAACCTTTAGTTGCTTATGATTGTGTTACTAAGTTTGCAATGTGTTCTATCCATTAAAGAGGTTATTGAAATTACTATCACTCACCTTTACCAGGTAATGGAATACAGACATCTTTTTCAAATATTGTTTATTTAAAACCAAAGATAACAATTCATTGCATGGTTGTTCCCATTTTAACGAAAAAAAACATTACCTCAAATAATTTCAGCTACCTCCAAAAAATGCAAGTTGTCTGAATTTTACCTAAAACTAAAATTACTAGAGATGTAATAAAGAGATGTGATAAAGTCTTTATGATGAACTCATCATCAATAAAGAGCCAAAATAATATTCAGCTGATGCATCTAAGCAGCCAAAATGGCATTCAGGCTATAGATTTTGTACTGCAGTAGTGCCTTTCTGGCTCTGAAAATAACCCAAGTTAGCAAGATTTAGCTTCTTATCTGGTTATGGATCCTCTGGAAGAAAATTTAAAAAGTATCTGATAATTTGTTACATTATTATGTCTTTAAGAATCTCCCCTCCTTTATTACTATAACTTAATAAGAAAACCTCATCCATGTCAGATTGTCCACATACAAGCTTGCAGCTTGGTTGCGCAATATGAGACAAAACAATCTATTACGCATGCGCATTTGTAAGTTATCAATATTGGGCAGTCAGCATTTTCACCACTTTGTACAAGGGGTGGTGCTACGGGGGTGTCAGCTGCCCCCCCTTTTTTTTCTCAAAGTAATGAAAATCAGGGGGGTGTTAGAGTGTTTTTTTTTATTATTCCCCCTCCCAAAGATTTTGGCTATTTTGATATGAACAGAAAATTTGTTTTCATCGTAGCCCCCCTTTTCCCTTTCTGTTTTTTTTATTCATGCTAGCAAGGGAGAATTTTGTTGTTGTTTTTCCCAGGGAAAATTATTTTCTGGACAGACACTCCCTCCCCCCCCCCCCACCCCTTTCAGCTTTTTTGTTCACACTGGGTAATTTGATGGGGGAAAATTTGCTCGAATTTTTTTGCTGCCTAGGAAAAATTTTCCCGATGGACACCCCCCCCCCCAAAAAAAAAAACTGTTTGCTAGCTGATGGTAAATTTGGCCGGGCATTGGACACACCTCCCCCAACTTTTTATGTTTTCGCTCGCTGGTGGGCGTGGGCAAGTATTTCCCCAATGGATTTCACTTCCCCTTAAGATTTCACCCTAGCGCCACCCCTGCTTTGGACTCCGTGATCAACGTGCAGTTGTCGCGCATGCAATGGTACGCTGCGCGCCATGTGCGTATGGATAAGGCAGGTTTTACTCGATGTACTATGGTGTGGTGCCGTACAGATTTAGGGGAAGATTCTGAAAAATATTCGGGTTGACTTAGTCTCAACCAATACTTTATCCAACTCTTAGTTCAACCAGTAAATTTGTGTATTGGATTCTGTGAATCCAATTTCATACCACCATTGGTAGCCAGGGGGTTGCATAATACATGTCCCTATGATCTTTGTTTGATAGTGCATTGTTCAATTTCATTACTTACTTAAAATTAGCATCTGTACCCTGAAGCAATATGAGTGAGATTACCAACCAATATCAAACACACAACTGTGAATACATTATTTTCTTATATCTGGACAGAAGGACATCTGCAACATTTGTCCATTCAAGCCAGCCACCTAGAAAACAAAAAATAAAAATAAGTTAAGTTACACAAAGCAAATCAAAATGTGAATATTATCATTTTCTAAATGTATTGCACTATCCATTATGTAATGTTCTCAGTAATTTGAATTAAAATTCTGGATTTTGCAAATAAAAGTGCTTGGTGAAGCTATAAATTCCTATAAACTAAAATTACATCCATGACAAAATGAATTTAATACAAACAAGATTTCCATAAGTAATGATCCAAATACAAACAAAAAATAATGATAATTTGGAATTAGGGCTGGCTGCCCTGACAATTTGATATAAAGTGAAACAACATCATGTTTCAACTGTGCATGACAATTATTGCTGATACAAACTTATTTCCGTGTTAGACAAGAACTGGAACTTGCCTATTGCAAAAACCTTAGCTGCCTGAAATTCTACAAACTCACACAACTGAAGAATTACCAATGAATGGTGGAAGAATATGTGGAAGCATATTGAATAAAATATATACATTTTTTAAATTAAGAACTTCATTTTAAGGGGAAAAAAATCACTTCAAATTCTTGGACAGATGTGTGAATATACAACACATGAAAATATATACTCAACTAATATTTGAACTGAAATACACAAAATGTAGCATATGGGGAATGAAGTGAATGTGAGGTATACTACTATAATGGCATATTAAGCATGACAATACTGAATGGACTAATGGCCTAATACTAAACGTTATGCCACAGTAACATAATAATCATGATTAATTGTGATAATGTACATGATTCATGATAATATGCACAAATACACTATACAGCATATTAGCACATGTGCAACATAAGTGCTCTAGGCCACAAAAAAGGCACAAAACCTAACACATTTGACAGTAACACATAAATAGCAGAGCCAAGATATCTATCATGAAAATGCAGTCATTCTCTTCATAATATTATTGATTAGTAATTACTATTTTTGTACATCATGAAAAATGTGATTCATGTTGCTATGTGTAAAAAAAAGTTGCAGAAACAATAAATGGAATTGAAATTGAAAAATTGAAATATTTTTTCTGAGTTGAATATTAAATTATTATGTATGACAATTGACAATCCACAGACAGTAGAATCTACTGAAAAAGCTACAACAATGAGAAAGAATGTGTGGGTTTTTTTTTGGGGGGGGGGGTGGCGGGTTGTCAAACTGTGCATACACATTTGTATAAGTAAGATCTATATAATGAATTATAGAAATTCCAGTGTTTAAATAATGGTAATTTATTCATTTAATATTAATAGGAATAATGCCTCAACAGGACATTTTGACATTTTAAGAAGTATTCCTCAATTCCAAATTGTTCTGATATTGTATTGTCGTTTTGCATTATATTTGTTTTTCTGTTGTATTTCTTCGTTTGTTTTATCATCTGAAATTGAAATCAATTTTAAATTGAATTTGAACCTTGTAGTAATTAAGAAAAAGGAAGAGTACCTGCATGTTCATGATGTGCTCATTTGGGCTCACTATGCATAAAACAAAACAGCATGTGACAAAAATTAACATACCTGTATGTTCACAACGATATAACGCTTGCAACAAAGTCCTCGCGGTCAAATAATATGTGAAATCTACATGTTTTAAGCTCAAAACACAAGCATGAAATGTTAACATGACAAACAATTGAAACAAAACATGACATCAATTTCAATGATTTCACAGTAATGACACATATTTTCAATAATGTTCCACGAAATGAAGTGAAATGTGACACACATTTAGCAATGTAATGAAATGAAAACACACAAACATAGAAGGTGAAAGCATGAGCTTATCAGAAATGCATTTCATTATATCAATGAACAGATATACATGTATATACAAAGAATATGAATACACAGTGACAGAAAAGATAATATTAGAGAACTCTAGAACAACTTGGCCACCAGCAAATATACCCAAAAACATGGCAAAGAAGGTAATATACACAGTGAATGGTGATTGGTACAATAGCATCAATAATCAATACAACAACAAACTTAAACTGTAAATTATCTAAATATTGAATCAGCACAACAAACAAGTTGTAGAAAGGAAACATTTAGAATTGATCTCAATATCGAATCAATGAAACGATATTTGAAAGAGAAATGTTTGACAATTCATCATATTGAATAATTCAACACAAAGAATAACAAACACAACATAGAGTGCATACACAATAATAATAACAGAGACCAAAAAAAAGAGTAAAATCTCAAAGAAATATGACGCGTTGCATATGAAATAAAATACTTTTTTCATGACGAAGGGAAAATCAGTATTACACAATTTGGCTAATCCAGGTAAGATAGAAAATATGAATAAAAAAAAAATTACCAATGATTATTTAACTGCAGAATAGGGGTGGGGTCTAGTGACCCGGAGTGAAAACTGAAGTAGCAAACGGCTACAAGCTAATGAATTTATTGAGAGCAAAATTAATATGTTTTGGGGGTCATATGAAATATAAAATCTCTGCAACAAAAGAATTGTATAAATTCTTTTTGTTTACTTTTTGTATATCATCTTAGTATCAAAAAGATAATAACAAGAAAATTAGTCTTTCGTTTCAGAGGATTACTGATGGGGCCAGTAATATTTACAAGTTTATAACAGAAAACATCAACAGCTGGCGTAATAATTAAAATCGGCATAAAATAATTGACCTAAGCAGTCACAAAGGTGTGATTCAATGAACATACTGTACCTGATAATGCGTACAAGCCAGTTCTAAGTTGAGATTTGCGCATATGCTGATGAATGTCATCACTACCCAGTTGTGCATGGTACTAATTGAATAAACACTAGAAAGGTCTACCGTCAGCCATGATATAAATATTCATGTATGCACCAGAGGCACATCGAAATACGCAGGTTGAGGAATTCTTTAAACAAATTTAGCAAACTTATTCGCGCAATTTTCCATCACTTCAAGAACGACTGTTCTTTTATGCCACTATATGACATATCTCTTTTTCAAACACATATGGTTTCACAGGTTCATTGCGTGCAGTACTTACTCAGAACTGGCTTATTGACGCATTATAGTCAATACTGTTTGATATTCAGGAACAAGGTCGAGTATGTCAAAATTGAAAATGGGTTCAGCAGCTTATTTTTAATCCATTTATTTGGTCAATTTCACCCCATTAATGGATAACGAACCTTCACACTCCGCCGGTGAGCAGCTAGTAAGGATACTCTCATCAGGGACGGGGATCATGTTGAAAACAGTAGATGGGTTAGGCCCCTTGGCAAACTCCACGCAAACGTACTGGACTTGCCTACAACCCAAGCCTTGCATGTTAAGGTCAAAATCTACAGTGTCAAAAACCATGGCCTCTGAAGTGCGTATGGTCTGGCCTTGTTGAGCAGTTGTGAGTACCTACACACCAGAAATGAAATGAAAAAAAAGAAGAGGAGAGAGAAAGAGAGAAAAGGCAAAAAATTACAAAGTTAATTCATAATGATAAAAAGTTACATTTAATGATGAACAGATGATAACATATGAGTACAAAATTGGAAGGTAAAATACAAAGAAGGCATATCTACAGACATGGAAATCTACAGACATGGAAATGTACATAAGGAATGTGATAAGTATCAGTTTACATATGAAATAAACAAGAAACATTATAGTACCATGAAAGATATCACATAATAAAAACAATTATGAAACACACTTCAGCAACATATATCAAACTGTAACAAAAGCATATAAAAATGAGAGGAGTTACTAAAGAGTTCGTAATGACAAATCAACAACTAACTAACTAAACAAAGAAACAATATATTTATGTTTGTTACCTATAAAAACCATAACACCAAATCACAATTTATATAATGTATCAATATTTGACATTGATTACACAAGTTAAATGATCACTAAGTGTTTTAATACGTGGAAATCAATTAGCGACCATTCAAATTTCCCCCCATAGACTGCTGTGTTGTAGAATATTTCCCAACAGGACATTAATTGATGTGCCGATATTCATACATACATATTTTGCTTATGACAACATAACTTTCTAAAGTTTTTGTGTTCTAGAGCAGTTTTTTTTTTTGGGGGGGGGGGGGTGGGGGCATTTAAAACGATGTAGGTCAGATATCAGAGTTTGACAATTTTTTTTTTCTAATGGGGGTTTCACAATGTCCAATAGTGTCTCAAACTCTCTAGTTTGACAATTTTTTTAAAATGGGGCTTCCACAATGTTAGATTGTGTCTCTAACTCTCTTATAATCCATCAATGTGGTGATCTACTACTCGTGATAAGAGAATCCCCCAAGGTCCGGGGTGCTTACCTGAGACCTCTCGCTGTAACGTCTTCCACTGCCGTCCGCGTTGCTGCTCCCAAATGCATTCAAAGCCCACAGGCCCTCGCCAGCCACACCGATTCTCTGTCCACGAATGGACACTTCCATGGAGAAGGGATTGGAGTAGCGGCCATCCAGAACTTTACCACTGAGAACCCTGTCTTGCACTTGAACGATCTGGAGGTCTGATGCATGGTTAGGATGGATTGGAAGGGTAAAGTAGATTAATTCCTAACATGCCAGAGAAATTCACAGCTCTGTGGATGTTTGCACCTTTGTAAGAGTTAAGTAGTTCATTTATTTAATGATATAACAGACATTTAACACAGATCCAGAAATTTTCTCAACACATTCCTTTCAAGATGTCCAATGATTTTGTAATGTTGATAAGGCCAAGTAAAATACAATAGGTTCTTTTTTTAGTAGTATCTCTTTCCGGACTACATTTTAACCCCACACACCCTATTTTACTATTAACTTTGTCATGGTTGTTTACTGTCTGGGGATAATAGATCTGGACAAGTGATGCCAGTCGGGCCAGATAACTGAGGTAAGACTGTATCTTTTTTCATCACAAATGTTAAATGGTAGTGAATGGTCCTAGGCAACACCCCCTCTCCCCCCCCCCCGAAGTTTCTTTCTCATATATTTATAGACACAAAAAAATTTAACTGAAAATAACAATAAAACTTGAACTATTTCAGAATGAAGCACTAAAAAATAATCAAATACTGTTCTAAAGCCTATATTCTGAAGTCTACTTTAATGTATAATGTGGTGTACTTTTAATTGTATGGTAATGACTAAGAATTTAATATAAAAATGGTTAAGAAGTTGGACCTCACTGAAAAAAAACAGGTCATTGAAGTCTCAAGGTTCAATAATTATGCATTTCAATTAATAGAATAGTGACTCACTTGCGTTACATTGACTTTCATCGCAGAGTGTGATGGTATCTCCAGATGGGAGGGCAGACATAGAGAAAGGCGGGTTGGGATCATCGCCCTTTGTGAATTCCACACACGTATACGTGAATGGCCCACATCCGATCGCCAAAATATCAAAATTTGCTCTGGCTTCATTGAATTGGAGATCTCCACCAGGAATTAAATTCCGAGACACTTCGACGCTGTTCAGCGTCTGGCGATTGTAGTTGAATTTTGCGCCGGAGCCATCCTCGTTCTTGCTGCCAAACATTCCCAGCCTCCAGAGATTTTGACCTTCCACACCGCTGCTTGTGTCGGTAAACAGGGCTGTGGCCGTGAAGTCGATTTGGTTCTCCATACCAGCGATGAGATCGGTTGCTTGGCTTCGCCATCGTAGGCCACGAGCTACGACACCTGTGTGCGAAACAACATATCTGGCTTCAGAAACTGTTCTAAGAATCTGTACGGTTCTACTTGACGATGATAATTATACAACACATTCACATAAATACTTTGCTTTCACTGAGCTGATGATATGATTATCTATCCTTTTCACTTTAATATATCCTTAATTTGCCCCTCATCATTTGTCTGATTTTATTTTTGCACGATAGTTACATTGCCTTCCTAATATTAGCATATCCTTAGAATTGGAGTTTACTGAACTATGTTTTTGTCAAAAGTTTATATCAATTGCTCAAACCCTTTTTTTCTATAACAAATGAGGAAATTTTCAATTTGTATCTTGAGTAGGTAAACATGAAAATCAGATCTCTTCAAAACATGTTAAGGATTTCTTAACAGAACCACATTGAGCATTTTGAGTGTATGGTCAAATTCAAACAGCTATACTTACACATGCATGAAGAAGAAAAAACTGTTGTCTATAAACGTTATAGATAGAACAATCCGCTTTGCAGTAGTGTAATTTTTATTAAGATATTGTGAAAATCTACAAAGTTACAAACATGAATTTGTGCAGTTATTTATTTTGAATCAATTAAACAACTGCATCTGGATAATGCGCATGTTTTTCCAATTTCACCACAAAAATGTGGGAAACTATTAGATTTGTAGAAAAACTATCCCAAAACATTCCACTTTTATAAGAGATTTTTCAGATGTTTGTTCCTCTTCTACATCAAACCGTAAATAACAAAGTAAATTTCTCTTTTGGTTTGTCAATTTTTTTTATTATCACAGCTCTAAATGAAAGCTTACTATTTGAGGGCAAATTGTCATCAAATATTTAACCCTAGGCTATTTGCAACTTTGAACTTCAGTAAATGTTGGTTATCAACTAAGAATATATCTTAATGTTAGTGACAAAAGTAAACAAAACACATTCTTCAATATGTAATTTTATTGGCTACATTAAACTTCAGTAACTATTGCTTAGATCAACTAAAAAAAATGACCTAATATATAAAACCAAATGAAATGCATTCTTTTAAAAGATGAATGAGAAAGACAGAACAACACACAAGACAAGATGCATAAAGTGATTGAAAGAAAATACAAAAGTGATTTCATGTGAATATGAGTGTGTTTGGATGGTTTACATTATGCACAATTTTACACTGTATGGCTTCCAATTTTGCCCAATTTGTTGTATTACTGGTCATAAAATCATTTCCTAAATTCCTATCAAACAAGGAAGTCACTTTGTTACATTTGATGGAAGAGAATAATGAAACTTGAACTTCTCACAATTCTGATGCACAATTTGGGAATATGGAAATATTAAACACAAGCTGACATAATATTCTTTTGGATAAAATGGCAAAAGAGTTTTGACAATTAACAAGTTATAGAGTTTTCTTTTTTTAAATAAGCCATTTAACAGTGCACATGACAGTAATCCAAACACCTTCATTTTACTTCTTTACCTTGCCTGCTCAATAGGGACATCAGCTGAAGAACAGTCATGAACTTATGGATAGTGACGAAGACATAAAAGTTGACATGAAGACAATGGATCATAACAAATGAGGATGCGAAATGAAAAGTGACATACAAAGAGCAAATGAGAAAGAAAAAGGCCGTGGTATCGTTACATGCAAGCTGATTGTACTGGCTGCAAACTGAAAAAAAAAAAATGAAGACAGAAATAGTAGCACAGAGCATTGCAAGTCTGATTCCTTCTTGACGAGAAATTTATAGTTTACATTCATGTCAATAATGCAATTCATGCCAATAGTACAATGCATATCCATGCATATTGCTATCTATGATGTGCATCATTATACACTCTAACGACTATATATTTGCCACATATCTCCTTGATACTGAGTGACAGTTCTAAATCCTAAATGATTTCTACAACAATGGTACTCCCTTTCCAGATCTTAGGTTTAAAAGGCAGTGCATAGTATTGAAATATTGTTCAAAAAATACAAAATAAAACAGAATCTATTTTAGTTTGGTTCATTTTGTCTTATTTGCAACTGCAAGTAACTGCAAGTAACTGCAAGTAACTGCAAGTAACTAAAGCTAGTGTTAACTAGTGCATCATTTTGGTAAATGGGGAAAATGAATTTTTCTCCTACTGTTGTTTTTAGATAAATGACAGCTTTTAACACCCTGATGTTCTGGAACGCTTTCATGTCTAAGAAAATAATACATTTTGCAGTAGGTAATGTATTGTACAAAGGACACCTACTTCCTTTTAGAATGAAAATACAGTATGTCAGTTCTCAGTAGGTTTGAAATTGTTTTGAAATGTCTGGCAATACCACACTACGTGATGGAAAAATTTTAAAAAATGTCAGAAAAATGAAAATCAAACATTGGCTTTAATGCGCTGAAAATGAAACTGGGATTAATGTTGTAATTTACTATCTTTTGACACACAAACTGGACATTTTCTTACTTTCACATGCAAAGAAGCTCCCGAATACAATTCACATTTTTGTTACATTATGACTCATGAATGCTAAATACACCAATAAATTCATAGTTTCATTGTTTGTTTTATGTAAAGGTTAATCTTTATTAATTACTCGGTAAACTAAAACCAATGGTTTTTCTTCCTAGGGATGGCCAGATGGAACACACATGTTGAGAAGCTTCATCTTGGTCCTTAATCTTGCTCCTTATCTTGTAAAGTCTTGCTTTGGAGAACATCTGCAAAACAGATATCACTTTGGCTTGAGTAGTCAAGGAGTATACTTTTGATCTTCCATCCATGCAGAAATCTATCATATCCTTCATCTTTCATTTTTCCTCTTTTTGGAGGGGGTGGGGTTCAGCAATGAAGTCAACTCTTCACAGTCTCCTCTCGAATCAAATGAATATGATCCTACAATTACAACAAAGGTGACATCATCTATACAATACAATGGGCAGAAAAGGAATCGTGCATTGTCTACAGTACCTATAATGCAATTCAACCCCATAAAGGTAAAGCTCTGGTGAGTAGTTGCCACCGTCTCAGAGATATTTAATTGTCCATGCCCAAATCCTTGTGGATGCTAGTCTTATGCAGATACATCTCCTTGGAAAATGTTTGTTCTTCATTGGTCTACATTGACAGCAGGCCACATCATCAGCATAGCCACAAGTTCATTATCATTGGTCACTCTCTTCACGTCACCATCCACTAATCCATCTTGTTAACCCGTTGGCTACGGAACCGGATGTACGATGTGTTAACTCAGTTTGTTGAATGTACTGCAAGTACAGTTAGTGTCAGGAACAATGAATCTTCCCTTACTATCATGTTTTAAAACTACAATTTAGCTTTCAGTATTAATATTATTAATGTACCTGTCAACTCCAACAACTCCATCCCATTACCTGTCAAATACTTGGTGGGGAAAAAGCAAAACCTATAATTTTGCACCCATGTCCTCATACAGTACACAGATCATTCTTTTTGTCAAGTAAAATTGCTATCTTCAGTCATTCTGCTGTCAGCTTTATTGTCCTTCCTCCTTCTCTTCCTTCTCCTTCTCTTCTTTTCCCTGCTCTTTCTTTTCTTCCTTCTCCTCTTCCTCCTTCACCCCTTCTCCATCATCCCTTCTCTTCATCCTTGTCATTCATGCCCTTCTCCATCAACCCTTCCTCTTCCTCCTTGCCATTCTCCTCCTTCTCTAGCTCCTCCTCATCCTTCTCATTCTACTCCTACCCTTCCTTTTTTCCTCTTGCTTCTCCTTCTTCTCCTCTTCCTCTTTATCTTCTTCTTTCTCCTCCTTCACCCCTTCTCCATCTTCTCATTCTTCTCCCCCTCTTCCTCTTCTTACTCTTCCTCCTCCTCCTCCTCCTCTTCCTCTTCCTCTTCCTCTTCCTCTTCCTCTTCCTCTTCCTCTTCCTCTTTTTCCTCATCCACCTCCTCCCCTCCCTCATCATTGTTTCATCCATTGGCTTCAGTCACCTTGTGACATAATCTTGAGATTTTTTGTACATTAGGTATTACTGGTTCATGGAACTTCTGGTGTGTACAGGACTGCATTTTCTATCAATAAGGAGAGCTTAAGAAGAGTGGCCCAGCTTTCAACTCCATGGGTGTATTCTTCTTTCTCCAAAATGTCTTTTACTTTTGACACTTTTTACAAAAATAAAAAATAGGGCAAGGAACACTACATCTCTTCATATTAATATTAATATTTCTAAAATGTCCAGTTAAGGTGTAAAAATTCAGTATAGAAATTACAACAAGTGTTGATTTCAAATATGATGAAGTAACAAAAGACTCACAAGATAATGGCAGCTAGATATAAAGTACCATTACCAGTACTGAAATTGCACTTCCCCTTTAGGCATGTGTGAATAAACTGTAACAGTTCTCAACTCATTATAATGCTTTCATTGACCATTAAATGCTTCTCAAGTTTGGCCAATAACTCCCCATGGGTATAAATACTACACTATTCATAAATATTTATCTATAAATTGAGAAAGAAAGAAAGGATGGAAAGAAAGAAAAAAAATCCACTAATGTATAATAGGTAAACATTTCACAAAATTATGTAAACTGAATTTGAGGGGTTGAAAAATAACAAGATCCTCTAATATTTAGTCTAGACTATTAGTGTTAAAGATACAAAAGAAAAGTGAGGTATATAGTTGTGTCATTTAGGGCAACAAGCAAGTATACCAGTAAGAGATTCAAGGTTAATAGTGAAGAATAAATTTTAACAAGCCTGAATGTTTCAAGACTCAAATGTTGATGATATTACACCTCCAAGACAGTCGACAGCATGAAAAGATCAGTTTGAAGGAAAATGTATGTCTTTTTTTTTTGCAAGTATAATCTATTGAATATTTATTGAGCTCATATATTTCAGAATTTCATTTGCTATTTTATTTTTTCCACTGATCATCCTATTTATTAAATTATTTTTCTTTACTTATTAAATTTTCTAGTTTTCTACCTCCCTTTTTTTCTTTAAATCATTAATTTAATAATTTATTTATTTATCTTTAATTTATTCAATCATTTACTTATTAATTTACTTATTTATTTATTTGGTAACATTTATTTACTTAATAATTTGTGCATTCATTTTACTTATTTATCAATTAAATTTTGAATATTTTAGGACTGCAAGTTGGTTTACAATCAAAATGACCTACATCTGATAACTTGTGTACCTAGTTTGATGTTAGTCAAAGATTGGAAATGCTGGAAATACAGAGGTATTAAAATTCATTTCATGCGCAAAAGTTGATTGAAGTGAATATGTGCAATGAAGCAGAAAACATGAAATTTACAATGCAATGCAATGTCACATGTAATATTGTCAACAGAGAGCAAAAGTTTAAGCAGAACAGCACGATGCAGGGAATCCAGT